>CAUYQV010092794.1:0-55993 GCA_963574575.1 Galagoides demidoff | reverse complement strand
TGGCTGGCGCCTTAGCCGATTGAGCCACAGGCGCCGAGCCGAAAAATTAAATTTTAAACAAGTGTGGGGGAGAAGAGCAGACCATAGAGGGGAGAGGCGGACTCAAGGATGCCACTTAGGAGGCTATTGCGGTCATCCCCCGGGGAAGATGCGGCCTGGACTAAGGTGGAATCAGCGGCCTGGTGAGAAGTGCCCAGGACCAGTAGAATTTTCTGGGTCAGGGTTTCTCAGCCTCGGCAACAGGGACACTGGGATGGCATGATCCATTGTGTGTGGGGGGTGTGCTGGGTGTTACAGGATGTTAAGCAGCATTCCTGGGCTGTACACATGGAGGCCACTATCAGGCTCCCTCCTGATAAGCAAAAATGTCCCCAGACATTGCCAAATGTTGAGATGTAGGGGGCAGGAACACCCTCATTCGAGAACCACTGTTCTAGACCAATGTCCTAAGCTTTGGACCACAGACTAATAATAATCAGCATCGGCTCAGCCAGTGTTTACAGAAGCCAGACGTTGACACCTAAGACCACGGCAGTTTTTTGCTAGAGGGACTTGGAAATCCAACGGGCAATAAAGGGTTAACCTGTCAGGTTCTGCCAAAGTCCAAGATCCGTCACAAGTCCTTCCCTGTGTGTCCTCGCACCCAAACTGCACATTCAGTTCCATTGTGCAGCGCTGGCCTCAAAGTTTAAACAACATTGTGATAGTTATTATATTTCTACACATTGATAGTTCCAAAACTAGGATAAATTTGCCCTTCTAGGGGAAAATGTGCCATGTAGAAAGGCCATACGAATGGAAGGGGGCCAGCGCCAAGAAAAACATAAAGTAATAACTTTTAAAAACATGCTAATATTTTTGCATTTCTACTATGAGAACTTCTCCTTGGTCAGCGAGAAGCATCTACGTGTACTAGCCTCAGGGATAAACATATCTGCGATGTCAGAAAGGCAGGGGAGAAAAAAAAAAAGAAAGCAGCTTTGACTTTTAAAATAGGGTTCTTGAAACAGCCAGACACTACAAGAGAGAAAGGTTTTATAAATTTTTAAAGCTTGGTTAACATGTCAATATCCCAGACCTTGCAACAGTAAGAATAGCATTTAAGGTCTGACACAGGGCAGGAAAACCGAGGCTCTGACGGAAGGATAGAGGAAGGAAAGGCTTCGGCTTCTGATGGGGGTGTGGGGAGAAGGGCTGGGTTGAGTGGAGCTGTCCTGACTTCCCCTCCAGGATGGATTGGGTGGGGGGCTGAGGGGAGGGCTGCAGTGGGGGCATCCATAATACATGGGGTACTGGAGACCCTGAAAAGGTGGGAGCTGGCAGTCCAGCTTTCCTCGGAGGAAGGAGGAAGGGCCTTGCACTGACTGAGCACCCCTGGAAGGGGCAGTGGCATTCAGAGGCAGAGGGGGCCTATCTGGGCATCCCGAGACAACTGCTGGTTTTCAGTAGGCTGCTTGTGATGTGTGGGAGAAATTCCATATTTATACACCCCCTTGAAAATAGCATTAAAGTTGGTGAACAGGCAGAGCTAAGGGGCCGTAGCTTTCGAGGATTTCAGAGCCAGAGGTAAATGGCTGGAAGCCTGGATTTCAGCTGTGAGGACAGGGCTGCACCAGATGAAACCTGCTTTGCCTGAGCGACGACACCCAGTTGTTGTGCAGAGCTGAGGTCTCACTTTCCTGACCCCCGTCTTGAGATCACGTGAACACTTTGTGCAATTAGATATTGTCTTAGGGAGACGGAAGAGAAGAGGGAGAGGACTAATAATTGTTCTGAACAAAATTAGCTTCCTAGAAAGAGCAATTGGCCTAGGAGAGATAAGACATCTTTACTGAGAAATGTAACCTCCATTCCTTTCCTTTTTCTCCTCTTTTATTATGTTGTGGGGTGGGATTTCAAGTTCAAGAACAAAGCTAAATCAGGTATAGATAATAAAGAAAAGCCATTCTTCCTGTTTGTCTGAGAGGTTTTTTCCTTTGTTTGTTTTACCCTGATATAGATACTTTATGCTTCCAAGTAACCTTATGGAGAAGAACTTCTTTCATTCATTTATTCACTCAGTAATGTGACTATCAGATGTATGCTAGGTGCTGGCTGCACCAACATCAATGAGGTGTCAATTCTGTGCTCACGGAGCTGGATACCAGCCAGCTGGACAGGCCAGTGAGCAGATGCTCATACCACCAACAGGTGGACTCCCACTGACAGGTGCTAGGAGATATGGAAAAGACTCTCCCCAGGGGCGGGAGCATCCAGCAAGGCTTCCTAGGGATGGCAGCTTCGGAGCCGAGTCCTCAGGGATAATTAGAAGATTGCCAGGAGAAGGAGCCAGAGACAAGGAGGGCTTTCCAGGTAAGGGAAGAGCACGTACACGGCCAGTTCTGGGATAGGCAACTAGCTTATTTCACTGATTTTAAGATTTGTTGGCCCCTATTGTTAACTTCTCTGAAATCAGGTTTCACCCCCAAATCCACGGCATCTGTCAGTTCTTATTCTTGATGATAGATAAAGGTGCAGCTTAAAGTACTCTAATGTGAATGGAGTTTCTCATCATCATGGGCTCCTTCCGAAGCCTATGCTTAACTTTCTGTAATTTGATGTTTACCTTTAAGGACAGATCCCCCAAGCTGTCCTGCAGCCATGTTTAGCCTGTTTTGGAAGATTGGTAATTCCGTGGGGCTAAAATTGGTGCTTGCAAGCCATGAGGGAGAGGGGCTGAGGAAGGGGAACTAGGGTGAACGGTGAGAACCTGGAAATTCAGAATCCAATCCCCATGGAGGACAGTACATCCATTTTTGGTAGAAGCCAGTCCCTCAACTCCTGCTGCTCTGATGTCCCATGCTCTGTGTCTTGTTAAGTCCTGTAGACTTCCAAGACGGAGATTCCTAGTTCTCTTTTAAACTGTTCCTTCTTTCTGTAAATAATAGCACTCTCTATTTCACCCAAGCACATGATTACCCTGAACAAAGACTGTGTTTTCCAGCTTCCCTGGTAGCTAAGTGGGTACAAGGCTCGGTTTTGTCTATGTGGCATCTCCTTAAATGGAAGCAGTGTCTCTTTTTTTTCCCCTCTCTTTCCTCCTTCCCAGTAGCAGGGATATGAACACGATGGCTGGAATTGGAGCAGCCATTTTGGACCTTAGGAATGGGGGCCACACACGGCAGAACATCCTAGCAGGAGTCTGCGCCCCTTACACTTGGAGCACTGCGCTCCAGCCCTGCACTGCCTGCCTCTGGACCTTTCATCTTGATGAAGACACCATTACTGCTGGTTTTCTGTCACTCACAGATAAAACTATTTCTAAATACATACAATATGTACTTCACTGCAAATCCTCATCACTTTCCAAATCAGAGTAACATTTCTTATCTGGTCCTTTGAAATCATCTACTAATTGATATCTCTATATTTACTCATATCTGCCTTGGTGTCTTTCCAATGGGCTTTTTATACAATAGGGAAAGTGATCGGTACAAAATGCAAATAGATTGTCAGGCTCCCTCTCCCCGTTTCAACCATGTCAGTGACTTCTCATTGCTCTTAGTAGAAATTTAAGTAATTAAAATGGCGTGATTACTGCAGGGACCGGGCCCTGCCTGCCCCCTGTGTTCACCTGGTGCCAGGCTCCGTCTCACTCTCCACACTTGTGCTGCACTGGCCTTTCAGGCTCTCAAGTGTTAGGGGTTCTCCCCCGTCAGGGCCTTTGTCTCTGCTGTAGCTTAGATGTTCTTCCTCCCTCGTGTCCCTTTGGCAGGTGAACTAGCCCCCATCTCCACCACCTGTTCTTCAGGGCAGCTTTCCCTGCTCTACCTCTATCCCCCAACTCCCCGTCACAGGCCTATGCTCCACAGGTCCGGCCACACCTTCTCAACAGCAGAAGGCGTGGCCGGACCTTCATTCGGCCTTTGTCCTTTTTATTTTGTTCAAGATTCTTTGGTGAACAATTCCTTTGGATCATGAGCTCCACAGAACAGGAATGTGTCATCTTTTATTTTCTATCACAACCCCAGTGCCCTCTACAGCGTCTGGTGCATGTCTGGCAGTCAGGAAACACCATCTGAGTGAGCAAGTGAGAGGTGAGCGCAGTCAAGCCGTGCAGAAGTGAGTCTGCCAGCGAGGACCTGGGGAGCTTCCCCCACAGGAAACGGAACATGATGATCAAGGATTTTTGGCAACTGAGTAAAATTTATGCTATGGAGATATATATATATTTATACATATAATATATATTTTTTATTATATTATATATATATATATATATATATTTTTTTTTTTTGCCAGCACTGTGCAGAAAACACTGGGAAGCAGAGAAACGAGTCTCAGTGGCTGCCCCAGACATCAAGTGGGAAATGAGAAGGACTCGAGGTAGTTTGCGATATTCCTGTTCTTTTTGAGAATCTTCGGCATAAGCAGGTTGGGTTTTAGTTTTCTTCGCTGCTGGTTTGGGCTTTGGCTTTCCTGGCCTGCTTAGTGAATTATCCTTATTCATTATTCCAATAGTTGCTGCTATTTTATTTCCTATTCATTTTTGTTGATTTAAGTTTTTGGTTTTTTTTTTAAGACAGAGCCTCAAGCTGTCCCCCTGGGTAGACTGTTGTGGTAACACAGCTCCCAGCAACCTCCAGCTCTTGGGTTAAGAGATTCTCTTGCCTCAGCCTCCCAAGTAGCTGGGACCACAGGCGCCCGCCACAACACCCGGCTATTTTTCGGTCGCAGCCATCATTGTTGTTTTGGTGGGCCTGGGCTGGATTCGAACCCGCCACCTTAGGTATATGTAGCTGGTGCCTTAGCCACTTGAGCCACAGGCGCTGAGCCTGATGTAAGTTTTTAATCTCTTCACCGTAGTTTTAGTAGAATTTGGTAGAAAGAATGAAATTAGGTCTATGTGTTTATTGTCACTCTAACTTGAAACTTTCTACATTTTTGCTTCATTATGAAAATTCTTTGTTGTTTTATTGCAATAAAATTGCCTTTCAGATCAGCCAAGATTTTTGTTAAGCGTTAATATCAAATAATGACAAAAGTGTTGATGAAAGGGTAAAAGTACGAATTGCTACATTTCTGGAGAACAATCGTTTCTCCAAAGTCCTAAAAACGTATTTTTTTTAATATCAAAGCTCCACATCTAATAATTTAGCCTCAGGAAATAATTTAGCTTTAACAATGGTCACTGCTGTGTTGTTTATAGCAATGAAAAATTGTCCAACAGTTGGGGGCTGATCAAATAAACTACATATTTTCACAAACCAGATATATGGTAATTAAAAATTATATTGTAAACAAGCTTCTCAAATAGCACTATTCCAGAGAATGCACAGTCATTTTCCAAAGTGTATGAGACCACAGGACAAAATTACTCATCGTCCTCAGGCGTAAAGCTCATTGGCGACTTACTTGGGAGTGCGGCAGAGGCTACAGGCTACATCTCCAACGTCCATTCTCCCTTTTTTCCTTAACAACAAAACCCTGATTTGTAGTGGGGGCTGTTGCTGCTGAGAATATTAAGTCTACATACCTGGGTCTCGGCTGTAGCTGGGTGTGGCTTCGGAACTAAACCAAACCTTTGAGATACCAGTGAAGTGTTGTGAAAGGCTTCCAGGGAGGCCACCCTGATGGAGCCAGCTCAGCGGGGATGAAGACATTGAGCGGGCATTTACCTACTTCCTGTACTTTTTGGAAAGCTACACAGTTAGAAAAACAATTTTGGAATTATTATTAAAGTGCCAATGAATAGGAAAAAGTTCAAACGTTTGGCTAATACTACTTTGAGAAATGTTGGAAGAGGAGAAAAAGAGAAACATATGAGAGGAGGAGGGTGGTTTTACCTGTAAGAGAGTCTTGGATAAGCCGTGCCGATTTTCCTGTGTGATTCAAGGGCAATCTGAAAGGCCGACAAGGCTTGTGGCAGAGACTCGTTTTTATGTTTTTACTGTGCTTATTTGTAAGTCTAGATAAAACAAGAACAGGTGTGGGGTTATTCAATTTTCTTGAAGAATCCGAGATGCCTGCCCTCCTCTTCCTCCCAAATTTGCTTAGGATCTGTAATAACATCCAGGGTTTCAGAATTTAGAATGGTGCGAGTGGATTTTGGACTACCCCTCTCTCTCAGGCATCAGAAAAGCTACATTTGCTTCAATCTTGGGCATAAATGCCCCAATATTTACTCAGAATCCGCCGGTAGAAGAGCGACCGCCGCAGGGCCAGGCAGGCAGGGAGGGAAGACAATCGCTGGGTACCAGTCCCCGGCCCCGGGGGCGGGGCGAGCCTGGGCCCCGCCCCCATATTAGCCAACCGCGCGGGACGGGAGCCGGAGGGGCGTGGCCCGCCTTGCAGGCGGCGTCGTGATTGGCACGCTGGCTGCTGCCACCCGCAAGGCGGTCCCTGCTCTAGCTCTCAAGAACCCCAGGCGAGCGAGGACGTACAAAGTTTGTCCGCTCCGGGGCACCGTAGTGGCCTCTACCCTGGCCGGGCGGGCTGCGCTCGGCAGGGCCGGGCCAGACGGCTGGAGCCGGGCTCAGCCCGCAGGGAGACCCTGATGGCCGCGGTGTTTCTGGTGACGCTTTATGAGTACTCGCCGCTTTTCTACATTGCGGTGGTCTTTACCTGCTTTGTCGTGACCACAGGCCTGGTCCTGGGATGGTAAGTCTCCCAGGGCAGGGGCCAAGGGACGAAGGAGTGGACAGCCGGGAGTGCGGTCCGCGGCCAGCCGCAGTGGGCACTGGAGCTGGGGGTTCGTGGGGCTGGGACCCCTGAGGCTGTCAGAGATTCAGCGTCACCCCGGGTGCGAGGGCCCCCTCCGCACCTGCGTCGCTGCCCTACATCTCCGTGCGGTCCGGTCGCTGCGGGCATCGCATACGGGTGCTTTGCTAGCTTTGTGTCAAGGTGATGAAGCAGCCAGGAAGGCCCTGGTCGTGGTGCTTGTCCTGCGGGCTTCCGCCTACTGGGTGCCCCGGGTGAATGGGTCACCTGCGGTATAGCGCACACGGTTGGGCGGTAAACAAGCTTGAGTGTTGTATTTCTGACTTGGCCTGAGCTCTTGGTCTCAGATCTTTCAGTGTAACTTTTAACTGAAGTCTCTTACCGTTTGAGGAGTTAATGATTTCTGTACAAATGATTCCACACCTTTTGAAGTAATAGTCGACAGAATTATAAAATCATAATTGTATATTTTTAAGACACTTAAGAAATAAGTTATTAAGGAAGCGGTTTACCTATTGGAGACAAGGAGGATGGACTGTTAGATAACCCTGAGTATTCTAGCCTAGAGGCTGTACAGTTTCTCTCCTGAGACGGTGCCATGGTATCATGTTCAGACAAGCCTTATAAACACAGCTAGTTGAAACCTTGTTACTGGGCACAACAGTTTTTCTAGGTCGGAGGGCCCATGGTCCCTTTGAGAAGATTGTGTTTCCAAACGGATCCAACAGTAGTTCTAAGTGGATAGCAGTGGGGAACTGAAGAGGTTAGGGAAGACTCCATTGAGGAGAGAGGCGAGAGCTGGGTTTTGGAGCATGAGTGTTTTGAAAAGTAAATGAAGTCAACTGTGTACAATAGGGAAGAAAGAGTATTTCAGAGAACATAGCATGAGCCTAGGGCAGAGGACAGCATGTTGGTGAATGAAGCAGGCTGTGTAAAACAAGTTGAAAATACTCTCTGATGATGTGATTACTTTGAAGAAAGGACACAGGCCCTTGTCAGTGTGTGAAAATATATGCCATGTTAGGAACTAACCAGAGTTTTAACGTTTCCATACTGTCCTCCCCCCTGCCAGCAATGGAGCATAAAATTCCATGTATTGGCGTGGGGGAAGATGAAGACCAGTCTTACACAGTTTGTTATTCTTGAACTATCGGATTTTATTGCTGTTACTCATTTCAAGAAAGTTTGTAACTGGAGTTAGGAAAGGTGTTAACCAAGTGAGAAGAGCAGTCATAACGCCGGATTTTTTTTTTTTTTTTGAGACAGAATCTCACTATGTTGCCCTTGGTAGAGTGTTGTGGTGTCACAGCTCATACAACCTCAAACTCTTGAGCTTAAGCAATTCTCTTGCCTCAGCCTCCCAAGTAACTGGGACTATAGGCACCCACCACAATGCCCAGCTATTTTTTTGTTGCAGTTGTTTAGCTGGCTTGGGCCAGGTTTGAACCTGTCACCCTTAGTGTATGTGGCTGGTTTCATAACCACTGTGCTATGAGCACTGAGCCATAACACAGGATTTTTAAATGACTATAGTGTTAGTGTTATTCTCTTAGACATAGTTCTCATCTACCAAGGAAAATAGTTGATAATTGCATTACATGCTTAAATTTTTGTTTTAAATATCTAACTACTTAGGTAGCTTAGATACCTGTATCTAAGATGCAGATACCTAATATTCTGATAGGGAATGAGTGCAATCAGAACTGATAATGTTTTTGACATCTGTGGGTGAAGGGTAGTTGGGAGCCTCATGTTTATAGTGGTTAAGAGACAGACTTTGGAGTCCAGCAGACCTAGGTTTAAATCTGGGCTCTGCCAGGTGTAACACTGGGTTTAAAAATTTAATAACTGCTTAATCACTCCATGTGGGTATGGCTTTCACAAGGGTAGAAGCTCAGAAGTCCTACTCCATCGTAGGACTTTTGGAAGTCCGGGCTAAGCACTGCTGAGGCCGTAAGAGCTATCACTTGCATCCTGATTTAGGCTTAAGTAGTCACCTTGAGCCTAGCACAACCATTCTCTCCATCTGAGTTAGCTTTGCCCCTGTAGATAGACTTTTTACTTGTGTTTATTTGCAAACTTAAGCCCGGGTCACAGATTTATTTACTGGAAATGATGGGAACTTGGATGCTATCTGGATCTCATGAAAACATCTTTCTAATAGTACAGTCAAAAGGTAAACTAGTTAATTCACCGTGCTTTTCACCCTTGTCATTTTCTTTGCCCTCCCCAAATACAGTCCCTAATGGTCAGCACTACTCTGAGTCTTTTCCCATTGCTTCTTTGTGCTGCTTTCTGTGTCAACCTGCAATGTGTGGGGTAGAGAGAGAACAGGAGCATCTGAGGATTGAAATCCCCATGGCGGTAGCAGCTGTCATGCATCTAGAAGTGTGCTTGCTGTCTCTCTGTGACTGTGGGGTACTACTGTAGCTCCTGCCAGGCACTGTACAGAAAAGACCCCAGCAGGCCATTTATATCCTTCAGTAGTTTCAAGTAATCAGGGATCCTGACTCAGTCGCTACTCCCTGCCTCCTCTTGACTGTAGGCTATTAAGCTCCTGGCCTTGACTTCATACCACCCGTTGTGAATCTGGGGCAGCACTCTAAACCACAGTTCTCTGCCAACAAGGCAGGGAGATGGGAAGGCTGAGAGGGGACTTGCTGTTTCCGACGATGCCTTTTCTTGTCTGTTGTGCCTCACGGACAGCGCCTTGCAGTTCATGCTAGAACCAGCCTTGTGCACCCTCTAGAGACACCAGTCTCCTCTCCTGGGATCTGAGTCCCAGCTCCACGGAGTCCCTCTTCCAAATTTGTAGTACAGTAGTAATTCTTGTTTCCCGTTCCTCTGTGCCCTTGTCCTCGAGTGGTCGGTGCCTCCCACTGCGACGCCTTCTTCAGTACTCAGCCTCTTTTTGCCTTTTCAGTTCTTTCATGTCTGGTTAACATTTTTCTTTATTACTTTCAAATTCTCTCTGTTAAAGTAGCTGGTAATGGTTTCAGTCTCTTCACTGGACTTACTGATAAAGAATTGTTACTAAGAATGGGATCCTAAGGGAAAACCCCTGGAAGATAGGATTTGGGGACTGGTTTGGTCGTTTCCTCAGTTCCTTGCTGATGGGAAGTAAGATTCTAGTAGTCCCCAGCATGTAGTAGTGTCACCGTTAATCAGATTACTAACTTTGGATGATTGTGATAAAATGGTTCTGAAGCAGGTGCCTTGGGAGACCACCCGGCTGAAAAGCACTGGACTTACTAGCAGCAGCGATGAATACCGCACAGGACTAAGGCAGGGGTGAGATGGTTGCTTCTCAGTTCACCCGAGCACTAGTAGTAAGAAAATGACAAACTCAGGTCCTTAAACTCTGGGTCAGTTGGGTGTTAGAGAATCAGAAAGCTGCTGAAGCACTTTGTTTGTGTCGCCACAGAGCCAGCCTTGCTGAAAATTGGATGCAGTTTTAATTGTGCTGGTAACAGAATTACAAAGTCTTGTCAGTGTCTCATTTTGAATATTGATTAGCAAGAAGTGGAACCCCAAGACTTGAACTGGGGGTAGACATGGACAAAGTTGAAATCTTTTTTTTTTTTTTTGCAGTTTTTGGCTGGGTTTGAACCTGCCACCTCTGGCATATGGGGCTGGTCCCCCTATTCCTTTGAGCTACAGGTGCCGCCTCCAAAGCTGAGAATCTTGAAAGCCTAGTTGCTCTGAGCCTGGCTTGTTGATGGAGGCCATGTCCTTCCTTTCCCATCTGAGAAAACTAGTCTCCCCTTGCCTGAAGATCCTGTAATAACCTCATCTGGGGCAGCTGCCTTGCAGAGGGATACCCACACTTCCGAGGTACTTCTGGTACCTTTTTGCCAAGACGCCCAGATCTCAGCCAGCTCCACAGTGAAGGGACAAAATCAGACCCGATGGAAATAGCCTATCTCTAAAAGAATTGCCAAGTTTTGCTGCCCGTATCTGTGGAATCCTAAGGAATTTATGTGAGAATGGATTTTATGTCTATTAAGCCAAAAGATAGAATGTAACACCAGATCAGACCAAATTCATTGATCTGGGTGTATCTCCGGAAATTCTGGCTCCATAGTGTTAGCTCATGGTTGGTTGGTTGACTGAAACCTCACTCAGTGGTGACCAGATGTTTCCTGCTTTTCAGTTTCCTTGTAGCTACTGCTTAATCAGCGTCCCACACATTTTGATACATGTCTCCTCTTTTATTCGGTTCATAATTTTTTTAAATTTCCTTTTTGATTTTTTCCTGATCTCTGCATTGTTTAGAAGTTACTTAGTTTACAAATACTTGGGAATTTTTCAGATGTCTCTGTTAATTGGTTTATAATTTGTTTCTAAGGTGGTCAGAGAATATACTTTTTAATGATTTGACTTCTTGTAAATATATATATTTTTTCTTGTAAATATATGAAGGCTTGTTTTATAGCCCAGAACATGGTCTGTTTGGGGGAAGCGTCCTCAAGCACTTAACAAGACTGTCCCCTGCTTGTCCCCTCTCTATTCCCCGCTGTTGCTGGGCGAGGCTCTGCAGGGGTAGTTAAGTCAGGTGGGTCACATTGTCTCTCTGGCCTTTAATGCACTTACTGTACTTCTGTCTGTTATTGCCACCAATTACTGAGGTGATGGGAAGAATTAGAATTTCTAACTCTGAATTCTTGATTTATTTAGCTTTACTTTGCGTTGTATCAGATTTTGCTTTACATTTTGAAGTTATGTTAATGGTATATAAACATTAAGGGCTGTTTTGTCTGCATGAGGAAGTGGCCTCTGTATCACAGGGTCTTCCTTACCCCATATCATGGTCTTTGCTCTGAGATCTGTTTTGTCTGGTGTTAATATAGCCATCACCTTTCTTTTGATTAGCGTTAACAGGTATATCTTTTTCCATCCTTTTATGTGTAACCTATTTTTTTTCTAGAGCCACAGTCTTGCTCTGTTGCCTGGCCTAGAGTGCAGTGGTGTCATCACAGCTCACAGCAGCTGCTGACTCCTGGGCTGAAGCGGTCGTCCTGCCTCAGCCTCCCAAGTATCTGGGACTGTAGAGCACCCAAAACTCCCCTCAAATGTTGAGAACTGCAGATCCTAGAAGCTCAGTGAGCACCAAGCACAGGAAACAAAGACAGTTACACTGAGGCACATAATAATCAAATTGCTTAAACCCGTAATAAAGAGAAAAATCCTAAGATTGCCCAAAGAAAAAAGATACAGTGCATCCAGAGGAAAGAAGATGAGAGTGATAGGAGCTTTGTTATTATAAATAATGAAAGCCAGAACATCTTCAAGAAACTAAGAGAAAACAAAAATTTTTTTTTGAGACAGATTCTTACTTTGTCACCCTCTGTAGAGTAAAGTGGTAAAGTGGTGTCACAGCTCACAGTAACCTCAAACCCTTGGGCTCAAGCAATTCTCTTGCCTCAGCTTCTCAAATAGCTGGGACTACAGGCGCCCGCCACAGTGCCCGGCTATTTTTAGAGATGGGGTCTGGTTCTGGCTCAGGCTGGTCTGGAATTCATGACCTTAGGCGATCCACCTGCCTTGGCCTCCCAAGTGCTGGGATGACAGGTGTGAGCCACCACACCCAGCCAAAAAACAAAAGTCATTTAAAAATCTATAATTCTGTACCTGTGTTTTTCAAAAGCTAAATGAAGGCATTTTGAAATGTAACAAAATCGAAAAGAATTCCTCACCGAAGACCTGCAGAGCAACAACTAGTAAAGGAGGCCTTTTGGGAGGAAGGAAATTGTAACAGACAGGAATCGTACTGACACAAAGGATGGATAGCATGAGATGGCAGCTATTCAGGAGAGTGTGATCCTTTTCTCACATCTCTTTAAAATATGAGATGAGGGTAGACAGTGATAAATGAGAGGCATATCCCTGACACAACCACTAAAACAAAGCTACTGCTAATAAACCAACAGCAAGAAATGCATCGCATAAACTAATTAATGCAAATGAGGGCTGAACTAGCCAGAAAGAACACCGAGGAACAGACGGGCAGGTAGGAGACAGGCGGCGAGGCAAGTCGGTGCTGAAGCGTGACCCACTGTGTGTCTTAGACTGGAGCCCCTCATTTAACTGGGTGTATTAATTTTAGGTTATTTATTGAAACTAAGTAAACTTAGTTGGATTTTTTTGTTGTTACCTGTTTGTCCCAAAAGCTGTTTTTTTTTTTCTTTGTTTGTTTGTTTTTTGAGACAGAGCCTCAAGCTGTACCCCTGGGTAGAGTGCTGTGGCATCACAGCAACCTCCAACTCCTGGGCTCAAGCGAGTCTCCTGCCTCTAAGTAGCTGGGACCACAGTCACAATGCCTGGCCATTTTTTTGGTTGCAGCCATCATTGTTGTTTGGCAGGCCCGGGCTGGATTTGAACCCGCCAGCTCAGGTGTATATGGCTGGCACCTTAGCCACTTGAGCCACAGGTGCTAAGCCTAAAAGCTGGTTTTTAATTGTATTAGGAAGTGAGTTTAATCCCTTTCATTTTTTTCTATGAAATCTGTTGAATGGGCATTGTCAGAGTTTATGTTTTTACATGAAATTCAGAAGTAGAAATAAAATGAGGGGTTATATTTGGTGTATTGAAAGTTCTCTTGCCCCATAAATCATATCAGTCTGCATATTGAGTATATACTTATTTTTCACATTTTAAAAAGTAATAATTCATGTTTTTGCTGTTGTATTCAGTATAATTTATCTGTAATCATTATACTCCTTTGTTGTACACACTATTAACAATAGAACTCTTTGTTTTCAAGAGTATGTTGATTCAGCCAGCTGAAAAATATATAGTCCTTCCTCGGTGTTTGTAGGGGATTGATTCCCGGACCCTCACCGTTACTCAGATCTGAAGATACTCAAGTCCGTGTATAAAATGATGTGGTATCTGCATATAACCTACACATCCTTCTGCATACTTTATTTAAATCATCTCTAGATTACTTATACCTAATAAATCTCTAGTAATCTCTAGATTACTTATGCCTAATACAGGGTAAATGCTATGTAAATAGTTGTTATATTTTTTATTTGTACTTTTTTTTTTTTTGCTGAATGTTTTTTTTCCCTAATCTTCTTCCTTCTCTCTTCTCCCTGTCTTTCTCTTCTGAGTCAGAGTCTCACTTTGTCATCATAGCTCACAGCAACCTCAAACTCCAGGGCTCAAGCGATCCTCCAGCCTTAGCCTCCTGAGTAACTGGGACTACAGGTGCCCACTCACTACCACACCCAAGTAATTTTTCTGTTTTTTGCAGAGACAGGGTCTTGCTCTTGCTCAGGGTGGTCCTGAGCTCCTCACGTCGAGGGATTCTCCTGCCGTAACCCTCCAGAGTGCTGGGATTATAGGTGGGAGCCCCGGTGCCCAACCCCCAGATATTTCCATCCACCGTTGGATAAAGCTGTCGCCGTGAACCCACAGATACAGGGGCCCACTGTATTGTGATCCTGTGGGATCTCTCATCTCCCTTCATTCTAGATTAATTCTGTAAAATAATGTAAATTGAATAACTTAACCTCTTTTTCTGACATTTTTGTTAAAAGGAATAGCTAATGAAGCACAATATACTTTACATACAACGTCTCAACATTTGTTAAAATGTTTTATTTTATTTCTGCCTTGTTTTAGGTTTGGCTGGGATGTTCCAGTAATTCTGAGAAATTCAGAAGAGACTCAGTTCAGCTCAAGAGTTTTCAAAAAGCAGATGAGACAAGTCAAGAATCCTTTTGGCTTAGAGATCACTAATCCATCCTCAGCTTCAATCACAGGTTGGTGACTCTTCTCTAAAATTTTTCTCTCATCGTAGACTCTCTTTTTAGCCCTTTGGTTTTCTTTCCCTAGTATCTTACCTTCCTTAGGCTTCTAACAGACATTTATGGAGCATTTGTTTTGTTCTGGGGACTTGACTGTGTGCTGCTCATACACATGTTAAGAATTTACAAACCTTGCCGCTGAGGAGCTCCTCGTCTGGTGGACAGGGCAGTGGAGTCTTGCCATGTTCGCGGGAGACGTCTGTGCAGACTGTACCCTTCTCACTGGGCGTCAGTGAGGGAGGAATGATGAATTACGTCTGAATTCAGTTAGTGTAGGGTTTCTAGCCTTTGGAAGGACAACTGTCTTTTAATCTGAAATTATAGCATTTTGGTATAAATTATTTTGATGTAAAATGGTATTTTCTTAGATGTAATAATAAGCGGCAGCTGTTTGTTTCTGTACTTTCCTTAGAAAAATAAACTGTCTGCTGAACTATTTAGCAACCATCTGAGTAAATTATAAAAATAGAAATGGCTAAATTCATTAAGGTCAAGAGGCATATTCAGAGCAGGCTTTCTATGCAAGGGTACGATGAGTCGCTCTAATTTTTTTCTTTTTTTTATGTGAGTCTTAAAAAATAAGTATCTGTTTACCTCTTGGATTTGGAGGAAATTCTAGCTCAGGGGAGAAGCACTGAAATGGGTGAGCAACAGAATCAAACGTTAGAGAAACAGTAAGTGGTTTGTTATGGAGAAGACACAGGGTGGGGCAGGTAGGAGGGAAGCACTGGGAGGACGCAGGTCCTGTGTGGGTCCTCGCTGGACACGTCCTGTCACCACACCAAAGGGTACAGGAGAAACAGCAGGTTGGGGGGAAAGGCAGCTTTCTTTTTTTTTTTTTCCTTTCCTGTTTACCTTGAACTTGTTTTTCCTGCCTCGTGTTGTATGGGTCTGTAGTGACATGGAGAAAAGGATGTGTGACTTCATATATGTATGTGTGTGTGTGTGTGTGTATTAATGGGGTGTTTTTCTTCAGCAATTTAAGAGCTAATAGAACTTTCCATCCTTAAATTAATACTTGATGTTTGGAGTCATAAAAATTTGAAATCAGATATTGCTTTGATTACCTATGCAGAGTTTCTATCATTAAAACAATTTATTATGTGTGATTAGAAATTGCCCTGTGTCACTGCTCAAAATCTGAGACTCTGTGTGGATTCTACTAAATACTGAGAAGAAAACCAAAAACTCTTTTCTTTTTTTTTTTGAGACAGAGGCTCACTTTGTCATGCTTGGTAGAGTACCGTGGCATCATAGCTCCAAGCAACCTCCAACTACTGGGCTCAAGTGATCCTCTTGTCTCAGCCTCCCAAGTAGCTGAGACTACAGGTGCCTACCGCAACACCTGGCTGTTTTTCTTTTTTTAGAGATGAGGTCTTGCTCTGGCTCATGCTGGTCTCCAGAACCTGTGAGCTCAGGCATTCCACCCGCCTTGGCTCGCAGGGTGCTGGGATTATAGGTATGAGCCACCCCACCCAGCCTTTAATAAGAATTCTTATTAGCAAACAGCAGAAGCAACTTCAATAAAAGGATATTGGGTAGCTTACAGAATTGCTGGTAGGTTTGGGAACCCAGAATTAGAGAGCAAACCTGTGTAGCTGGGAGCAGTGACCCAAACCTGCCCTCTGGTCTGCTCGGTGTGGCAGTGCTGAGGAGTGCTGAATGCCACAGTTTACATCGCAGCACCGTGAGACTGGCTGTCGACATCCTGAATGTGATGCAGCTACAAATCCCGCTACGAAGGAAAAGTTCACACAGGTGGCACATGGTAAGTCCTATGTAAGTGTTAAATACATGAATAAATGACATAATTTTTAAGGAGCTGTGTGCAGGGGCTCATACCTGTAATCTCAGCACTCCGGGAAGTCAAGGCAGGCAGATCTTTCTGAGCTCGGGATTTCAAGAAGAGCCTGAGCAAGAGCAAGAGCCCATCTCTACTGAAAATAGAAAAAAGTTAGCTGGGTCTTGCAGGAAAAATTACAGGGTGCCTGTAGTTGCAGCCACCTGGGAGGCTGAGGCGGGAGGATGATTTGAACCCAGGAGTTTGAGGTTGCTGTGAGCTAAGCTGACGCCAGCGCACTCCATCCTGAGCAACAGGAAGAGTGGAACTCTATCTTAAAAAACGCAAAAGAAAACAAAAATGACTATGTAATTTTTATGGCTACTCATAATTTGCCTATCCATTTAATCAGATCTATTCAAATTGTGATATGTTGAAACCAAAGAGTGAATGAAAATGTTATTATTGAGCCCTTCACGAATGAAGATGATGTTATGGAGCCCTTCATGAATGAAGATGATGTCTTGGAGCCCTTCATGAATGAAGATGACGTTATGAAGCCCTTCATGAATGAAGATGATGTTATGGATCCCTTCATGAATGCAGATGTTATGGAGCCCTTCATGAATGAAGATGACGTTATGGAGCCTTTCATGAATGAAGATGATGTCATGGAGCCCTTCATGAATGAAGATGATGTTATGGAGCCCTTTGTGAATGAAGATGATGTTATGGAGCCCTTCATGAATGTAGATGATGTTATGGAGCCCTTCATGAATGAAGATGATGTTATGGAGCCCTTCATGTTCAGAATCCCTGTTCTTTCCTCAGGATATTTTGCATGTTATGTGAGGTAGTAACTCTGTGACAGCTGTATATTAATGTTGTCAGTGTATCTATTGATATAGTAAAGCTTGATTTCTTTTTAGTATTTTTCTTACTCCAGTGATCATCTTGTAGAGCCCGGGGGACGTGTGTATCCATTTTTGGAGACAGTTCTCTTCAGCTGGACTGTCTCTCAGAGTTAGTTTTATCCACACTGTGAGAGTGGTAGGTTATGGGGAGTAAACTCCATTTCAGTTTTTAAAATTTATGAGAGAATACTCTTGAAATTGCCAAAAAAGAAAATTTTAAAAAACCTTTTTTTTTTTTTTGAGACAGTCTCACTGTGTCTCCCTGGGTAGGGTACCATGACATCAGCTCACAGCAACCTCAAACTCTGGTCATGGGTTCAAATGATCCTCCTGCCTGCCTCCCAAGTAGCTGGGACTACGGGTGCCTGCCACAACACCTGGCTAGGTTTTTTTTCTACTTTTAGTAGAGAAGGGATCTCACTCTTGCTCAGGCCGGTCTCAAACTTCTGAGCTCAAGCAGTCTGCCAGCCTCAGCCACCCAGAGTGCTGGGATTACACGCCTTTAAACTGACGATTTTCAAGCTTAAATGTATAAACGATAAGAAGGAGCTTATAGACAGCACTCAAAAACTGTGTAGACACTGAGGTCTCTGCATCTCTTGTGACAGGCAGTGTTCCCCTTCACAAGTGTCCCCTTGAGCAAGTTCTTTAGCCACCCCCAGCCTGGCCAGCAACCAGAGGAACCACGTCTTGTTCATTGTGAAGTGTCAGCAGTTACATCAGGCGATCTTCTTTCTTTCTCTTTTGTCTCTTCAGCTGGCGTAACCTTGGCCACAGACTGCCTTGAAGACAGCCTCCTCACCTGCTACTGGGGCTGCAGCGTTCAGAAGCTTTATGAGGCCCTGCAGCAGCACGCTCACTGCTTCAGGATAGGCAGTCCCCGGGCGCTGGAGGACGCTCTGTACAGGGAGTACCTGCACCAGGAGCAGCACTTGTATCCTTTTATCTGTTGAACCCGCCAGCACGTGGAGATTAGACTGTCGATGGGGAAAATAAAGTGTCGCTATGTTATTATTGATCATTTTTGGAATCTTTTGTTCTTTGAGTTATACTGGCCATTTACCTTTACATTTTCAACAAGTATTAAGAAGGATAGCAAAGAAGAAATATATTGCCAGTTACCGAGAGACACCAAAATTGAAGATTTTGGTACAGTGCCCAGATCTCGCTATCCCCTGGTAGTACTATTGACCTTAGCTGACGAGGATGACCGAGAAACCTATGATATTGTAAGTAATTGACCGTTTTGAAGCATTGCCTCTACGTGGTTTGGATGGTAGCTCTCAACACATGGTTGGCCGGTCACAAATTCATTTGAGTTTTCAGACCCAAACATTGTCGACCAGTCATGAGTTAACTGGTGTCTGCACTCACATGAGCTGTTGTGACTTTTAAAATGCAGGTAACACAGGGTATTGTAAAAGCTTTCTTGATTGTGTTCATTCGTGTTCGTTTTATTATAAAGAATTATTTTTCTAGATGTTCAGGTTTTTAGCACAATTCTAGTATTGCACAAATTTCAACCATGATGGATCATAATGGTAAAGAATTTTTCAATGAATTATATGCAGATGCTTTATCTGATTGTCTGAGAGATTTTGAAATATTTTGTAGTGATCTGAAAAATGATAGTTGAGGATCTGACATTAGACCATCAAAATGGCAAAAAAGAAATGTAATAAAATTTGAAAGTGCAGGTGGTGTTGAAGGGGAGTGGATTGAAAATGGTATTATACCGGCTTAGCACCTGTGGCTCAAGTGGCTAGGGCGCCAGCCACCTACACCTAAGGTGGCAGGTTTGAATCCAGCCCGGGCTCACCAAACAACAACTACAGCTGCAACCAAAAAATAGCCAGGCGTTGTGGTGGGCACCTGTGGTCCCAGCTACTTGGGAGGCTGAGGCAAGAGACGCACTTGAGCCTAGGAGTTGGAGGTTGCTGTGAGCTGTGATGCCACGGCACCCTACCCAGGGGGACAGCTTGAGGCTCTGTCTCAAAAATAAAATAAAATAAAATAAAATGATACTATACTAACCTAGAGGATTGTAGAAATATTTTGGTGTAACTGTTGAACTTAGTGGTGCACAGAGGATCAGCAAAGTGACGGATTTACTTTTTGATAATGATTTTTTTAATTTACTTCTCAGACCGGTTTATACCACTGCCAAATGGAACAATTCTATAAAAACTCTGCTAAAACTTTACCATGTATGAAGTTACCACTAGTGATATAAAGCAGTTTCTGGGTTTATTGATATTAATGGGACAAACAAAAAAATTCACATTGGACAGATTGCTGGCTAACAGACCCTTTGCTTGAAACACCAGTATTTCCTCAAAGTGTGACCAAAATGAGATTCAGGCTGATCCTTTTATCTTAGTGGTAATTCACAAGCTACATGTAATGAAGGCAGACTTTATAAAATGAGGCGTCTTTTGTATACCGATCCCACAGTTCCAGTCTTTGTACACAGTAAGCAGGAGTTACCTCTCCCTGAGCAGTGTACCAGACAGAGGATGTGTCAGCTTCGGGACGTACAGTGCAGCAGAGATAGCACAGGGTGGGAGTTGAGTGAGTGTGCTTTGTGAAAGCTGCACCCGGAACCCTGAGGTCAGATGATGGCAGAAAGGCCGGAGAAGCCGTTTCCCGTCTTCCAGCCACATCCTGATTCTCGGCATCATGTGTACCCAGATAATTATGACAACAGTGTTTTTACAGCTGAAATATTATTGGAAAAGAAAACACTAGTCTGTGGTGCTATAAGGGAGAACCGGGGCTGCCAAGGGTACCAAGAGAAAAGCCAAAGGACCTTCAGAGAGGGGAGAGGACGTTTTTATGGAAAGGGCCCATTGTTCTTACCACAGAGGAAGAAAAAAGGCTAGTGCGTGGTACCAGCTACTCTCAGCGCCCCGTGAAATCCTCTGGAAGGCGAAAGGGGTTCTTGGGTGGCAGGTAAACCACGTGGGTATTAGATCATGACAGACACCTGGAGGAGTCGACTGAGCAGACCAGCATTTGGCGAACAGCAGTATCTTGCCTCAAAGTTTAAAGTGGTCTAAGAAAATAGCATCCTCGCTGATCACCTGTGCTTCATTCGGTGCATTCAGAATTTACTGTAACTACCACTTACCAAAAAAAAGACACAAATGCTTCCCGCTAGAAGTAGGGAGTGGATGACCGTGGGCTGGGATGGGCGCAGCGCAGAACCTGCCACTTCTGCTGCTTCTCCCAACGAGCTCCTCGCTCCCATTAACCTTTCAGGCGAATAAAAAGATTCGCCTGTCCCTTTGGGACAACTAAAGGGCCATGTTTGAGGGAACACAAGCCCTGGTGTAGAAAAAGAACCCACCTAGAACATGTGGTGCGTGCTCTTCAGAAGGAGAGCACAGCGAAGCTGGGTGTACTTGCAAAACCTGACGTGTACCTTTGCACGTCGGTGAGTCACACCAAGATCGTTAAAAGTTCTATAGAAGATACAGAGTTTTACTCCAATTCATTATGTGTAAACAAAGTCTATTGAAGTTTATTTAAATTTCTCCACTTTCCTATTCAATTGCAGATTAATAGCTGGTGACATGGGGTGGTGTCCTCGCAAAATTGCTGGTCAACAATATTGCTGGTTAATTATTTGGTGAAATAGAAAAGGTTGTATTTTAATTTCTAAGGGTGTATATATATATATATATAACATATATATTTTTTTGTTGTTGTTGAGACAGAGTCTCACTTTCTCATCCTGAGTAGAGTTCTGTGACATCATAGCTCACAGCAACCTCAAACTCTTGGGCTCACACAATCCTCTTGCCTCAGACTTCCAAGTAGCTGAGACTACAGGCACCCTCCACAATGCCTGGCTCCTTTTTTAGAGACAGCGTCTTACTCTGGCTCAGGCTGGTCTCAAACTCCTGAGCTCAGGATTCTACCCACCTCGGCCTCCCAAAGTGCTAGGATTACAAGCATGAGCCACTATGCCCAGCCAGACATATTTTTCTTGAAAAATGAATAAATAGGATGTGTACTTATATGATTTTATATGTATAATAGTGCCTTCAGAGTAAGATTTATTTTTTGCCTTGTAGGTCACAAGAATATGACTTTATAAAATAAAAGATACAGTCAAATTAATTTCATCATTCCATATTCTGTCATGTCTATGATATAGAAAGCGTCTGTTGGGAAGCATGTTTCTTCTTTTTTAGAGCTGAATAAATAAATAACAATGACCTAAAAGTGCACAATTTTGAGATAGCACCTGTTCTTTTGTGTTCATGCACATAGCTCCTGTTCCCACGAGAGCCCCCGTGTCCCCGCCAGAGCCCCCGTGTCCCCACCAGAGCCCCGTGTCCCCACCAGAGCCCTGTGCACCTGCACCCCCTTCTCTTTGCAATAGTTACTATACTTTCCCGTTCCCATCATATGCCAATTAGTTTTTTAGTCTGGAAGTTTATTCCCATTAGGGAGATAAAAGCATCTTAGAAATCTAAGAAATTCAGAGACTTGACAATCCTCTAAGAATAGTTTATCTCAAGTGCTGGCTGTGCATATGTTGGTTAGTAAAGATGCGGTAACACTTTTTATGATACTTTGTAACATATAAAGTACCCTCCCGGTGGGGCCTCCGACTTCCTTTCTCCCTTTCATCTGTTTGTCTGTTGTCTCTGTGGCTTCTTGAGTTTTATTCACCATAGTGGCTTATGATTCATTACTGAATATAATTATTTTGGAGCTTAAACTGCCCTCTCCCTGCTTCCCACCAAGACTGAGGGCTTACCGCCAAATTGTGTCCATGAATCAGATGGGTTCTCTCAAAGGTCAGAAAACCATATAAAGAGATATACTCAGGTGCTACCTCTGGGATTCCGTCCACTCGGTTCCCACTGACTCAGTCCTTATGGATCCAGTAGACTAACAGGACCACGGCGTGCTGGCCTGTCCTCCCTGCGTCTCTCACTTTCTCTTTGCTTTCTCACATGAGGGTCGCACCCCATCTGTGCGGTACGTGCTCTTTCGCACTTTGTTCTTTTCTACTCCATAGTATGAAAGTTTTGAGACAGGTGGTGTTACGGTTTATTTCACATCTGAGCAGCAGTCGACCGCGAGCTTCCTGACTCCCCCAGGCGGGGTTCAGCCTGCTCAGCTTATCGGTGTTGCTGGGAAGGTTTTATTTGTTTTCTTCCACATGGATTGCACATTTCTTAATTTTTGCGTATCTCCTGGAAATCTGATCACTTTCCAGAGACCACCCTGATCTCATCTCCACAGTGTGCAGCGCACCTCTGTGCACGGTGTAAACTGCCGTAGTGACAGGCCCGGCCTCTCTGCCTGGACACCGGGGCTTCTGGTGCCCCGCAGTGACAGCTGCCTGTGCGCTGAGGAGCCTGTGCCCGTGTGCCTGGATGTCGAAGGGGAGACGCATGTTGTTTCTTTGGATGATACCAAATTCCCTCCCCTGGAAATGTACCTTTAAAATAAATCTCCACCAGCAATATGTGAGAGTGTGTCCGTAGAACGTATGGACAAGCTTCACAATTTTTATCAGTCCAGTGAGTGAGAAACAGTGCAGTTTTAATTCTAGTTAAACATCTCTTGGTTAAGGGACATGTTTATATGTTTTTGGGAAATGTCTGTTCATGTCTTTTACCCATTTTTCTATAGTGTTTTGGTCATTTTTTATTACTTTTTATGAAGGATACACAACAAATCGATGAGAGTTATTGCCTTTGAGGCGGGGACGTGGGGAACCCCAGCAGCAGAACTGAGAAGGGATCATTTGCTGGCATGTTACTTTACACTTTATTAACTGTATGGCGTGTGTTTATTAAATTTTTAATTAAAAAGAGAGATAAAAAGTTCTTCATGAATAAGGAATACTCATTGTGACCTGTGACAAATGTTGTGAGTATTTGGTTCCAATCTGTCATGTGTTTTGACTTAATTTATGGTGCTTTTTTGACATGCAGGTTTTTAATTTTTATATAATTAACTGTATCGAATGTATCTGCCTCTGTGTTCGAGTCTTTCTCAACACTGAGGCTGGAACCTGCCCATTTTCTCCGAGTATCTGTGCAGTTCTGCTTTTGCTTTAATCTCTTATGCTTCTGGGGGTTGTTCTTGGACTTGGCGTGAGGAATGCATATAATTGTATATATTTTTTCCAAAATAGTTACCAAGATGTCCCAATACTGTTTATTAAAAAGACTTCCTGGGCAGCACCTGTGGCTCAGTGGGCAGGGTGCTGGCCCCATATACCCAGGGTGGTGGGTTCAAACCCAGCCCCGGCCAAACTGCAACAAAAAAATAGCCGGGCATTGTGACGAGCACTGGTGGTCCCAGCTACTCGGGAGACTGAGGCAGGAGAATCGCCTAAGCCCAGGAATTAGAGGTTGCTGCGAGCTATGTGATGCCACAGCACTCTACTGAGGGCAATAAAATGAGACTCTGTGTCTACCAAAAAAAAAAAAAAAGACTTCCTTTGCCCGGTGACTTGAGATGACACCTCTGTATTTCCACCGTTATAGGGCCTGTTTCTGGACTGTGTCCTGCTCCATCTTCTGTCTACTCGTGCACCAGTGACACAGAGTTTTGTTTTTAGAGGCTTTGTAGTGTGTTTTAAAATCTGACTTACCTGGTCCCCTCACAGGTCTGTTTTTTCAGTGTTTGCCTAGCTATTCTTATGTGTTTATTTTGCTATATGAGAATTTTAGAGTCGATGCAAACAGCTCTATAAACAAGCTCACTGGCATTTTCATTTGCATCCCATTAAATTTATAAATTTGAGTACAATTAAAATAACTGCCAAAAATATGCCAGTAATTGATTCCTCTGCAGTGACTGTGATTTATCCAGATTATTGTCTGTTTTGTAATTTGTCACCCTCTTATTTTTGAGAAGGATTTTTTTGCATGTTTGTGAAGTATATTGACCAGTGTTCAATTTTTTGTTTTAGATCTCCATGGTGTCCGTAATTCACATTCCTGATAAGACTTATAAACTTCCCTGCAGAATATTGTATCAATATTTGCTCTTAGCTCAAGGTCAATTTCATGATCTCAAGGTAAGTTGTTCTCTGTAGTCTCCTCTCCTGTCTCTTTTGTTTACGGAATTTCAAAGAGTGGCCATTTATGGAGAGATAATTATATTTTTCAGTTGGTAATTACAGTTTGCAATTCATTTTGCTAATTCATAAATTTCGAGAAGCTCTTAGGACCCCTGGATTGAAGGAGCCATTGTTATTTAGTAATATAGTAATCCTTAAACTTGTTTCTTTCATTTTCAGCAGCTTTTCATGTCTGCAAATAACAATTCCACTCCGTCCGGCGATTCTTCTCCAGAAGAAAAAAACACAGACAGAAATTTGTTGGAAAAGGCAGGACTGTCTGAAGGTGAAGTGGAGCCGCCCGAAGAGAACGGCAGGGACTGTGTTGTCTGCCAGAACGGGGCGGTGAACTGGGTGCTCCTGCCGTGCAGACACGCCTGCCTGTGTGACGGCTGCGCCGGCTGCTTCCAGCAGTGCCCCATGTGCAGGCAGTTTGTCCAGGAATCTTTTGCACTTTGCAGTCAAAAAGAGCAAGACGCAGACAAACTGAAAACTCCGTGAGGACGTCGAGAAGTACACTTTCTACTAAAGATGCAGGAGTTTATATTATTCTTAGGATTAATCACAACGCGGACTCGACAGGCTCGATCATCAGCAGAATGATGATGATCTGCTTTAACTTCATATTTGTACAGTATGTGGATGACGACAATTAATTATTCCTTTCTGCTTAGTATGGCAAGTACTGGAGCACCATCTGGGTTCATACATAAAGATTTACTCCGCTCTGGAGAAGAATGTCAATGTTTGGCCTTTTATCAGCTAGGAGACTTCTTATAATGTTGACTAGAAAAATCATTCTGAAAGGCAGTCCATCTAAACTCGAGGAGCTGAAAGTCCTACAATTATGAAGTGTTTTCCCTTGGGTGTAATCAGGAGTGCAGCTAGGAAAAAACCTAATTCTTGTTAAAGTAATTTTATGTTTCCCAGTTCACAAAAGAATTGGAAAGGGTGTCTTTAAAGTCCCTTCCTGGAATATCAGTTTTTTATAAATAGCCATCTGTCCGGTTTCCAATTTCCTGTATCATCATAGTTATATAAATACAAGTCTTAATTTTAAATATAGCTTCTTAAGTCATAAATACAAGACACATTCTTGACTGTTCTCAGTGCATCATAAATTAAAATACTCATCTATAGGAGGCAAGTGTATAAAACTTGAACAATACCATGTTTAATAATTCACCAGTCATCAGATGTGACTGGAGTAGAGGAGCTCTTAATGCCTTACCTTAGATTTCCTGCTGCACAGTTGATCTGTCTAAAACTAGAGGGGTTTTGGAACTAGAAAAATCACTAAAAGAAATAACTATTTTTTCTAGTGTATTTTTATTCCAAATAAACCCAGTGTCCTTCTGAATAATGAATTTCTTTGTTCAGTCACTCTTACGTACATGTAAGAACTGAGGAACTTGATAGGCAGAAAGGCCCAACCCCTACCCTTTCCAAGCTCACTGGGAAGAAAACGGTAAATCAGAGCCTCCCAGGTGGGCAGTGAAAATGACCTTCAGCTCCCCAAGCAAGCAGATCATGCCAAATAAACGGTGACCTACGGGAGGTTTTGAGCCTTTTCTGTCCTGTTTGTACTGGGAATAGCGCCTTACCTTGTACTGGTGTTTTTAGGGAGCGCCTTCCTCCCGCTCAGGTACAGTGCTCTCAACAGGACATCAGTCTCCCTGCTCCACCCACTCATCCACATTCCCTCACTCCGTAAGAAACACTTTCCAGGGGCCTGTGTCCTTTCTGAGGGTCTAGGCTGTAAGAATCACACTCGTTTCCTGACCTCAAATTATCTGTGCCTAGAATAGGGAGCCGGGTAGCTACTTAGAGATGTCCCCATGTCTGGAAATTCCTCAGTCTCTGTCATCGGAAGCAGGGTGGGCAAAATCCGAGGTCCCCGCTGCAGTTAAGTAGCAGCATGGCGATCGATCTGGAAAACTCACTTTGTCCTGTAAACTGGGGGAACACGCAGGGCATTGGTCCCTCCTAGCCACCTGCCTCCCTTCGTGGGTCTGGACTGTCCTAGACACAAAGTCGGTTTCTCTTCAGAGGCAGATGCCACCAACCCTTCAGGCTCACTCCATTTTCCTTAACTTTTTTTGTAGTAAAATATACATATATGTATGTAATTTACCATTTTAGCTATTTTAAGTGTAAAATTCATTAAGTACATTCACATTGTTGTGTGATACTCACTAGTATCTATCTCCAGAGTTTTCCATGATCCCAAACTGAAACTCCATCCCCACTAAACAGTCACCCCACCACCCCCAGCCCCTGGGACCCACCTTTTCCCTACTATACAGTCACCCCACCACCCCCAGCCCCCGGCCCCCACTACTTCCCCACTAAACAGTCACCCCACCGTGCCCCCAGCCCCTGGCACCCGCTGTTTCCCTTTCTGTTTCTGAGTCTGACTGCTCCAGGCACCTCACACACGTGGAATCTCACCGTATTTGCCTTTTGTTTCTGGCGTGTTTCACTTGGTATTTTATTAAGGTTGGTCCTTGTCCTAGCTTGTATCAGAATTTCATTCCTTTTCAATCTGAGGAATATTCCACGGCAGGCACATGCTGTATTCTGTTCATTCATCCCTCATTTTCCATAGCTCTTCCGGAGGGCGTGCCTTTAGTTCTAGCTGTAGCTGAAGTGATGTTTCTTCTGCCCTCAGGGGTGACGTGAAGAGTTTGGCAGGTCATCAAGTCCAAACAAGTGCTCTGACCCCGAGAGCCTTGTGTCAGGATGTCCAGTACCTGTGAGTAGGGACATTGGTGGGGACAAATATAAACACATTTGATTTCGGTGGATTATTAGGAAAAACTCTGGTATATGTGTAGATTCATTGCTACTTCGCAAAAGGAGCAACTTTTAGAACCAGGGCCACATCTAAGCAGGCCGGACAGGTGAGCACGTGCTCTGTGCCCCTCCCAGCGTTGAACCCACTACAGAGACATGTGGTCTGGTTGCATCCAGCCCTTGGCACCGCCCAGTAACCCTTAACCTTCTTCCTAACAGACTCCCTACTGACTCCCAGCAGCTGTTCCCAGCCTCTTCCAGTTTCCTCAAGTCCTGTGTTCCCAGCAAAGAACCTAACGCAGGGCCTGATGGGTGTACTGAGAAGACATGTGTGTGTACACACCGTGGAGCACGCTCAGTGATAAGAGTGAATGTCGGAGGAACATGGGAACAGCAAAATAAGTGCCACCTGTTCTCACTTACACACAGGAGCTCAACTGTGGCTGCCCAGACACTTGAGAGACTCGCAAGGGGGGACAGTGGGCAGGGGAGTGGTGAAAAATTACCCAGGGGTATGATGTACACACACTACCTGTGACGGCTACACCACAAGCCCAGACCCCACCACTGTATGACACACACAAGGCATGGAATTCAACCTGCACCCCTACATCTGTCATATAAAGTATTTTAAAAAGGAAAAAGAAAAGATGCATTTTGGTGTGGAGGCCGTGATGACCGTGGGGTCTGCTCCAGCTCTGCCACCGAACTGCTCATCACTCAGTGTGCCTCTTCGTCTGTAACAGGTGCACACGTAACAGAAGGTGCCTTAGGTAGAGGGAGGGTCACCCAGAGAGGATGTGCAAAGGGCTCAGGCCGGGGCCAGGCACACAGCACACCCATGCCGTGCGCTTTGCTGGTGCTGCTTAGCTCAGATGGTCAAGGCAGTAAACATTTTCTCCCTTCCCCAAGAGAAGTATATTATCTCCCCTTGAGGAGACTCCCCATGTGTGTTCTTAATCTCATCTCTGCTCCTTGATCTCATTTGGTTATTCATTCAATAACTAAACAAGTACTTACTGAGTGTCAAAGATATACATCACTTGGCTATTGTGGCCATAGCAGTGAGCAAAACAGGCAAGAACTCTTACCTCCGCGGAGCCCACATCCAGCAGGCAGAGAGGAAATGCTGCCTCTCTTACTGGAGCTAAGTGCTGTGGGGGGATCGAAGCCAGGATAATGGGCAGGGAATGTGGAAGATGGAGGGCAGATGACTAGTTCAAAGCTAGGGTGTCTGAAGGTCTCTCCAGAGATCTGAAGGAAGCCAGGAAGTGAGCCCTGTGAGTGTCTGGGCAAAGAGGCCTTCATGGCCGCAAGGCTGGAGTTGCAATTTATCGGGATGGAGATGACTGGGAAAAGAGTATGTTTGGAGGAAAAGAGTAATTTTGGTTTTGTTAGTGTAGATGTGAGTTAGAAATCCAGGTAGAGGTCACATAGCAGGTGAATGCACTAACCTGGAGTTCAGGGCGGGGCGTAGGCTGAAGGTGCAAACTGTGGGGTCTTCGGGATGGTGTTTAAAGCTGAAAGACTGCATAAGGTCACCAAGAGAGAGTTTAAGAATAGAAGGGCCACAGACAGACACTGGGGACACCCTGACATTCAGGGAGGCGAGGGAGGAACCAACACACCAAGCAGGAGAAATTGAGCTGGGAGGCCTAGAGCTGCGACACCATTTTATAGGGCTTAGGGGTTCTGGGGTCAGGTGTTGGGGCGGGTGCCGGGGAGCTTAGCTGGGAAGTCTTGAATGGCAGGGGTGACTCAAAGGCCTGAGGGCCAGAGTCCTCTGACAGCTTCTAAACTCAGGTATTTGGTGCCTGGGCTATGATGATGCAAAAGCTGAGCTGAGCTGGGACAACACTGGCCCCTCTGCACGCGCCTCCCTGGGCTGCAGGGCTGGAGTGCAGGGCATCATCACAGCTCACTGCCTTCTCCATCTCCTGGGCTCAAGGGCTCCTCCTGCCTTGACCTCTCAGAGTGCTGGGATTCCAGGTACCAGCTCCTGCCCTAGCCCAGTTTGCCTTTTTTAAGAACAGCTCTAGGCAGATAAAATTTACACCATACAATCCCCCATCTGAAGTGTGCCACACAGCTCGGTGCTCACGACTTTCCAACCATCATCGCAATAGATTTTAGACCAACGTCATTACTCCAGAAGGAAATCCTGTGCCTATTAGCAGTCACCCCACATCCCTCCCCCCATCCCCCAGCCCTAAGCTACTTTGTGTCTCCATAATTTGCCTGTTCTGGACATTTCACGGAATCCCACAGTCTGTGGTGTTGTGACTGGTTTCTTTCTCTTACTACGTTTTCAAGGTCCATCCACGATATCCCCTCTCCTGGTGAATAATATTCCATTGTCTAGATATGCCACACCGTGTTCACCTGTTCAGTGATTGACGGGCATTTGAGTTTTTCCACTTTTTGGCTGTCGTGAATAACACAGCTATGAACGTTCAGGAACAAGTTTTGGTGGCGACACACAGAGTTTTATTTTCCTTGGGTATATACTGTTGGGAGGAAAAACTTTACTCCTTCATGTTCAGTGATCAGAGGGCTGCAAATTAAACTGACAACTGACAGGTTAGTAAGAGAGAAGACAGGTTTTAATCACACCCTTAGATCAGGAAGAATTGTGACTCAAAGAGTGGCTGGGACGTGGGGCACCACAGGTGTGCCATCTCAGCCGGGGAGGGAGGGAGGAGGCCCTCTGGGAAGCAGCAACTTCAGGAAAGATAAATGGACTCTTAGGAGAATACGTGGGCTCTCCCCCTCCCCCTCACTCTTCTCTGCTCTCCCTCTCTCTCTTCTCTGCTCTCTCCTCATCTCTCTCCCTTCTCTCTCCTCTCTCTCTTTTCTTCTCTTCTCCTTGGTGCTGCTCTGCAGTCTCCCTCCTCCACCAATAAAGACCTTTCGTACCAAAAAAAAAAAAAAAAAGAAGAAGAATACATGGGAGATCCGATAGATGTTGTGGTTTTGTAACAGATGTCTATTTAAGTATAATGTGGAGACTTTTCATTCCAGTGATATTAATTTTCCCTTCTTGTTCCTGGGGAGAGGGTTTATGACAATTGAGTTTGCTTTTTTTTTAATTTTTTTTTTGCAATTTTTGCCCAGGGCTGGGTTTGAACCCACCACCTCTGGCATATGGGGCCGGTGCCTTACTCCTTTGAGCCATGGGCGCTGCCCTGCTTTCATTTTTTTTTTAAAGGCAGGGTCCCACTTAGTCACCCAGGCTGGACTGCAGTGGCATGTTCACAGCTCACTATGACCTTGAACTCCTGGGCTCAACTGATCCTCCAGCCTGAGCCTTGCGAGTAGCTGCAACTGCAGGTACCCATCTAATTTTCTAGTTTTTGTAGAGATGGGATCTCCCTCTATTGCTGAGGCTGCTCTCAACTTCTGGCCTCCTGTAATCCTAGTGCTTCTGCCCCCCAAAGTGCTGGGATTATAGGCACGAGTCACACGTGAGTTCTTTCAGGAGACTCTGCTTGTAGGCAGGTAAGACATTTCAGGAACTCAAATGCCTTCTGCTCAAAACAATTTTTATGCCACATTGGCTTATTCTCGACCCCTTCAATACCTACAACTGAAATTGCTGGGTCATGTGACAACTCTCCATTGAACCTTTTGAGGAACTTCCCACCTGTTTTCCAAAGCAGCTGCAGGGTCTTACATTCTTACCAGCAACATGCGAGGGTTCCGGTCTCTCCACATCCTCACCAACACTTGCTGTTATCTTTTTTGTTATAGTCACCCAAATGGGTACAAAGTGGTATAACTGTGGTGTGTTTTTTCAAAAGTTGTGGTTAAAAAAAAAAACAACACGGCGGCGCCTGTGGCTCAATCGGCTAAGGCACCAGCCATGTACACCTAAGGTGGCAGGTTCAAATCCCCAGCCCGGGCCCGCCAAACAACAATGACAGCTGCAACCAAAAAATGGCTGGGCGTTGTGGCGGGCGCCTGTGGTCCCAGCTACTTGGGAGGCTGAGGCAGGAGACTGGCTTGAGCCCAGGAGTGGGAGGTTGCTATGAGCTGTGATGCCATGGCACTCTACCCAGGGGGATAGCTTGAGGCTCCGTCTCAAAAAAAAAAAAAAAAAAACAACACATGACAAGATTTACCATCTTGACCATTTTGAAGTGTACAGTTCATATGTGTTAAGTATATTCACATTCTTATGCAACAGGTATGTAGAATGTTTTCTCTTGTAAAATGGAAATTCTTTACCAATTAAATTCCCCATTTCTCCCTCCCCTCAGCCCCTGCAAATACCAAGGAGATGGACAATGTGCGTTTGATCAGTATTTATTCTAGTGTTGCCTTGGTAGTTAGGAGAAAACTCTCAACATAGAGAGGTCACTTTTTAAAAATCAGGACAGGGATTATTATCTCTGTTTAGGTTACACACGGTCTGACAATTAAGTTCACAAACTTGTCCTAGAAAATGTTCTACCTGCCTCATTGCTGAATAACCACTATGGTCACCTGCAGAGCACCCCCCTTGGTGAAAGGGTCTCAGAAAAGCAAAAAGCGGGGAGAGACCAACCCTGAGGGAAGTAGTTAAAATTGACAAAATGTAGGCAGAGTGGACATCCTTGTCTTGTGCCTGATCTCAGGGGGCCAGAGAGGCATAGGGCCAGAGAAGATGAATGTAAGAAAGAACTTTTCTTTTCTTTCTTTCTTTCTTTTTTTTTTTTGAGACAGAGCCTCAAGCTGTCCCCCTGGGTAGAGTGCCGTGACATCACAGCTCACAGCAACCTCGAACTCCTGGGCTCAAGTGAGTCTCCTGCCTCAGCCTCCCAAGTAGCTGGGACCACAGGCACCTGCCACAACACCCAGCTATTTTTTTGGTTGCAGCCATCATTGTTGTTTGGTGGGCAGGGGCTGGATTCAAACCCGCCACCTTAGGTCTATGTGGCTGGCGCCTTAGCCACTTGAGCCACAGGTGCCGAGCCAGAAAGAACTTTTCAAAGGCAGAGGGAACAACAGGGAAGAGGGCACCTGTGAAAGTCCACAGGGTGAGAATACCATGGATTCTGTCAGGCGAAGGGGGACAGGACACAGCTGGTCTGGTCGGTGTAGGTCCTGCCTGAACTTCCTGTCTCCTGTTCTGACTGTTTTGTGAATTTAGCTCCCACCCTAGAGATATCTATCCTGAGTAGTTTAGGTGGATTGATTTTGGGAGATTAACTTTGAAGTGGAATGTTGTAATAGGTTACTGACTTATGCTAAGGGTTAATGTGATCTTTGCTTGGAACTATGCAAATTAAGAAAGAACGCCACACTGGAAAAAGGGAGCTTTGCGTATATAAGAAGCAAAAATTTGAGTAAGGATTGGTGAGCCATTTCTGCCATACCTCCACGGTTGAGCCGTGTCTTCACTTTGGAGAGCTTTTTTATGTCCATCAATAAACTCAGAATACTCTGACATGATGTGCACTCCTTATTCCATCCTGGTTGTCCTGTCTGCTCATAAGGGGTGTGTCAACGGAACGCCTCCGGCCAGGGTCCTCCAGTGTGGCCTGAAGTGCCTCCCTGGAAGGAACGTGGACAGACGGCCTGTGAGGGTGGCAAGCAGGTTTTCTTTTTTCTGGCTTCCTTTTCACAAAGGACAGTCTCCCGTCTAGTTTGTTTCTGTGACTCTGTGTTCATTAGTGGTCTGTCTTTCGATCATTTGTCTGACGCCCAAGAACCTGCTGCCTAAAGCTCCAGCACACTTTCATTGGGAAGCTATACACCTGTGCCAGTGCCCACTCCACCCATCAAAGCAGTCTTAGAACTGTGTTTTTGGAACGGCCATTAAAACTGGTGTAGCATAACCCTCGATGTCCTGAATGCCATCAAAATGTCTTCCTTTCCATATTTCCTTTATCTTTGGGTAAAGAAGAAAGTCATCAGGGGCCAGATTGGGTGAGTAGGGAGGGTTTTCCAATACAATTATTTGTTTATTGGCTAGAAACTCCCTCACAGACGGTGTTGTGTGAGCTGGTGCATTGTCATGATGCAAGAGCCATGAGCTGTTGGCCAAGATTTTCAGTTAAGATTTTCCTGTTTCTCTGTTGATGTTTACATGGTCTTCTATGCTTCTCACAGCCAGCCAATGATTTTGATGCACAAGTTGACAGATTTTTGCAATGCTTTTGTCAGTTCTGTTCATTACTGGCTGCCCTGACCTCTCTTCAGCAGTGATACTTTCTCTCCCCTCAGAAAAACATTTAATCCATTTGTACACTGCTGTTTTCTTCATGGCATTATTTCTATATACTTGGACCAACATGTCCCTGATTTCAGTTTTTCTCTTGCCAAGTTTAAAAAGAAATGTATGCTCTAATTCAAGCACTGATATTCTCATGATGGCACACGAAACACACAGGAATACTGAACACTTCTCAGAAGGACACCAGTGCATGTCAATATGAGTGAAGCTGTGGGACACTGATGTGCCAAGGTTATGAACCCTCACCAAGCTGTTTGCACAGTGCTGCCACCAAGTGCATGGTGGCAAGTTTGTGAACGTAATAGTCAGACCATCTAAACCATGCCATTAGATGGCATGGTTTTTTTTTTTGTGTGTGTGTATATATATATATATATATATATATATATTTTTTTTTTTTAAATATTTACACTTTGCACTTCCAGATGAAAAAGATATAGACAATTCCTGGATCAAATTGAGGTCTGAATAAGTATTTTATGGCTTCCAGTATAAGTAACGTTTACTTTTTCTCATGCCAATCTGGGAGCCAGTTAGCCCTCCACAAGCTCTCAAGTCCCACTTTCATAATCCTGACCTCTAAAAATCCTGTAAATATGAGTGGTGTTGCAATGCTTACATTTAACTCTCTGATTGAATTCACTGGAAAGTTTATCTATAGCACCTTATGAGATGTTTTACTGCAAAAAAACTCTGTAGTGAATACTTCACACATTTCTTTATTTTTAAGAAGTGTGAACCCATCTGCTTTTGTGTTTGAAGCTGTGGTTCATTTCCTTATATTTTGTTTTAATAACTATGCCAGTTAAAGACGGTATCCCCATGTGTTTGAAGAATCAGAGTTAGCCCTTCTCATCTAACTCCATGCTAGAGAAAGCTGACTCAAAACTTTTCTGCATGGAGTATTATTCAGCCTTAAAAAGGGATGGAGCACTCACAGCGGACAGACATGGCCCCTCACTGTGGGGGTGAGCACGTACAGTGGAACCTACATTGACCGTAAGTTGACCAGGTTTTCATAGACTGGACATGCACCACGGATATTCAATGGAAGTTCCTTGTGTTAACCACCTCCATACATTGACCAGTTTGCTACAGTCCCTTGGGTGGTTAGTTTGCTGAGGTTCTGCTGTATTTATTTATTTACTCAACTTTATTGAGTGCTTGCTGTGTGCTGTGCCCTGGGTCAGCTGCCTGAGATTCGAAAAAAAAAAAGGAATGAAGCCCTGAAACATGTCACAACACGGTGAATCTTGAAGTGATACGCTATGTGCAATAGCCATGAAAAAGCAAATACCATCTGATTCCACTCATGTGCGGCCCCAGAGCAGCCAGAGTCACAGGATGGGAAGTAGAGTGGTGGCTGCCAGAGGCTGAGAGGAGGGCAGGGATGCCGAAGGTGTTCTGGAAATGAAAAGTCGTGATGGTCGCACAGTACTGTGAGTATATTTAATGTCACTAAAATGTACACTTAGGAATGGCTAAGCCAGGTGACATGGCATGCACCTGTAGTCCCACGTACCCAGAAAGTGGAGGTGAGAGCATTGCTTGAGGCCAGGAGTTCAAGACCAGCCTGGGAAAACAAAACAATGGTTAAAGGGGTAAAACTTACATTAGATATATTTTATCACAATAAAAATATTTTTTTCTTCATGGAGTCAACATGCTTGTCCATTAATCCCTATTGTCGTGGACTTTGGGTAGTGGTATTCTGCTTACTTAAGACCATGTTTAAGAAGTCTTTCCTCTGGAAGAATTCTAAATTCAAATACTGAAAAGAATTTGAGAACTATCCTCAGAATAGTAAGCGCTTTGGTAAAAAATAATAACAGAATTCCCCAAGAATCCCAGTACTTCACCTGAGGCTCACCCTGGCCAGGTTTGTCTTGTGTCAGCCAGCAGCTGTAGTTTGGGCCGTGACCCTGTGAGTGTAGAAATGTGCCAGGGACTAAGGAAACTGGTGCAGGCAGTTGCTACTCTGCCCTGGGCTAGTGGAACACTGGCTTTCCGTCTGAGTGTCGCCCCTGCCAACCCTGAGCTATTTCTGAGTTGCTCATCATGAGATCTGGACTCAAGTTCAGTCTCCGTCAGCCACGGCTGCAGGGCTCCCCACCCTGCCTTGCACGGCTGCTGTCTTAGTGGGCCTGACTCCCGATTAAGCCTCCCCACATTCCATCTGTCACAGTTCTGCAGTTTCTTCCTCCCCGTCTCTGTCTTCATCCCTGTGAATCCTGATTTGAGCCCTGGCAGTCCTGTCCTAGGCCTTACTGTGTGGCCCTCAGAGAGCACATCTTTGAAGAGTGGACACAGCACCTCTCCACGAGGCAGACCCAAGTCGCACACCCACCAAATCAACACTCTGACTTGTTCCCATCAAGAGGGAAAATTAATATTTCTCAAGAATCTACTACCTCCAAGTAACGCGCCAGTTGTCTGCAGGCCTGCTGATGAGCTTGTGGGAGTAGGCATCGTGGAGTAGAATCTTTTGCAGGGATTCCTTCCACACAGGCCCCACCCTCCCGCAGCCGTGCAGGTTCTTCAAGACACACTAGATCTCAGTGGCGAATAGAGTCAGAGTTGTGTCTGGTGCAGACGCCGCCTTGGCCTTCTTCAAATTGGTTCTACATTTCCTCAGTCCTGGGTGCGTCTGTCTGTTACCTGAGCCCCATCTTTAACTATCCATTCCTTCTCTGCATCCAGACCCCATTAACCTGTTCCTGCCTGTGTACACGCCAGTGGTTCTGTGCCTTCCCGAGTGCGGAGTCCAGAGAATCACCTGTATGCCCCTCCTTCCTCCCAAGAACCAATCTGTCTGCCTGCTGGCCGTGTTTCCAGCTCAGGCAGCCCATTCCTCCCAGACGACTGCCTGGCCACCTGCTCTTTGGGAGGCCGACTCGGCACTAAAACTCCTTTTGCATTAGATTGTTTCACACCACATACTGATAGGAATCCTCAGGTCCTTTAAAACATGGGACTTTCAGGGAAAAAAGTCTATGCTTTTGCTCACTTTTTACTCAAATGTCTAAAATGCCCTTTTGTAGATCAGAAGGGCTTTTGAGTGGACAGTGTGGTTTTCTCCTAGGAACCCCAGTGGGGGTCTGGTGGGGACCGGCCTCGGCCATTGCGTGAGTGCCAGGCGCTGTCCCGCACTTCTGTAGTAGCCCCCATCTTACAGACACACAGATTAGGTGGCATGTCCAAGTCTCGTAGCCTGTCAGGTCACATCTGAAATACCCTGTCCCCTTTCCAGAGTTGCTGTAAGCCAGTGGACAAGCTTGTCAGTTCAGGAGGGTCCTGGAGGAGGTGGATGCCGGGAAGACCAGAGACACACAGCCTGAAGTTACAGTGAGGCCACAAGTGCAGGTGGGTGCGCCTGCAGACGGAGGCAGGTGATAGGCGGGTGAAAGGAGAGGGGCAAGGGCGGCTGGGCAGGGCTACAGCCCTGTCTGGGGAAGTCTCTGCCAAGTACGTGATCGTCCCTGAGCAAAGGCTGCCCTCGGAGGAATCCCAGGCTGGTCAGGAGTGGCCAGGCTCCAGCATGCCCACCTGCACTGAGGACAGCCCGGGAAGCCCGGCCTTGGCATACTCACTGCAGGGAACCCTAAGAGACGGCAGTTGGAGTTGGCTCCTGGCCCAGAACAGGCTGTCCTGCAGGGGCTGAGCAGCCCTGCCATGGTCACCGTGGGTACAAGTCTCAGAGAGACAGAGCAGAAATGTAAAGAAAGCATACTTTAACAATCAGAGCCACCTGGGGATGCGACGGCCACTTCAGCATCATCTAAAGAGCCATGAGGAAGGATGGCCGTGGACCTACAGGCTCCAGATTTCTGAATGCCACAGGCCAGAAAAACCAGGAGACCAATTGAAGTTGCTACATCTTTATTTTATAATTTAGCACATTTAACAGCTAACTATCGCTCACTACCACCACAGTTCAATAGAATAAACTTTACTGCTCCCAAATCAGGAAGAGTGTGCTCTCAGGGTAAAGCCCTGGAAGTAGCGTGCATTTAGCCTGTTTTGCTGCAGTTTAGGACAAGACAGCCTCAAGCTGCACAGTCTGGGGACTGGGTCTCTGATTCTCAGGGGGTATTTAAGTACACAGCAAGGCACTGACACTGGGTGTCTTCAGGTATTTCCAACCCCGAGACTCATTCTCTCCACTCCCAGATATCTACTGTGCCCGTTTAGGATCCCCACGTGCAGGGGTCCTCCAGAGACGTGAGTAAGTCACCTGTGGGGCTTCAAATCTGCTGAGGGGAGAGAGACAGTGAAGAGGTGACAAGGGTCTCACACCGGTAATCCTAGCACTCTGGCATTGGAGACCAGCCTAACAAACACTGTGAGAGCCCATCTCTACTAAAAATAGACAAAACTAGCCGGATGTTGTGGCGGACATCTGTAGTCCCAGCTACTCGGGAGGCTGAGGCAGAGGATCGCTTGAGCCCAGGAGCTGGAGGTTCGTGTGAGCTATGATGCCATGGCTCTCTATCCAGGTGACAGAGTGAGACTATCTCAAACAACAACATCAACAAAAAACTAAACAGGTGAATGAGCAGGACAATTCATCTGTGGTGAGTGCCACTAAGGAAGGGGCTCTGCTTTAGACAGTGCAGTCTAGAAAGGCCCTCTCCGCAGGTGACATATGAGATGGGACCTGGAGGACTGGGCCTTCTGAAGTGCTGGTGGGCAGCAGGAAAGACAGGAGGAGCAAGTGGAAAGGCCTGGAGTTGGGACTGCTGGGGTCGGGAGCTGAGCACAGGCCAGGGTGGTGGGAGCCCCACAGTGCGACTGGCCCAGCCGGCCACTCTGGAAGCCTCACTTCACGGGCACACACTTCTCCTTGGCTGCAGAAATCAGAAGTTGAGTGTGAAGTCACTTGTAGAGAGGGGTGTCCACGTGTTTCCCTAGAAACCTCTGTAGGGGCACACCTTAGCAAGTACACCAGGGCTCTCACTTGTGCAGGCCAAAACAAGCAAGCAAACAAAAAAACAAACCGAGCCACCCTTCAGGGACTGACAGGAACTCAGCAGCCTGGTCATGCTCATCGAGTGTGTATAGGAATCTCCGCATTAAACCCAGTGTCTTCTAAGCATTCCCAACCATAAAACATACCTGCCACATGTGCTGAGTCTCAGGTCCAGTGCAAATGAGGCAGAATCACCAGGCCAAGGCCCGGGGACTCTGTGTTTAATAAGCATTCCGGATGCATCATGGATTATACTTAGTAAACCCTGTAACTGGGACTCAACCAGGACGGACTGACTGGCTGAGTCACCACCATCTCAGAGGAACTTGGGGATCTGAGTTCTGAATATGATGCTGGGGTGATTCTGATGCTCCAGGTCTGTGGACCCCACTGTGAGAGACGCTCCTTTAAACTGTGACGGTATCACAATCCACGTCTTTGTTCTGAATGCCGCAACACCCACAGACTAACACGTCCTCGCCTTGCAACTGGTGTCTACACACTCTGTGTTTTAAAACTTTTCTTATTGGATGGTGCCTGTGGCTCAAAGGAGTATACTGGAAGTGGTAGGTTCAAACCCAACCCCAGCCAAAAAGTGAAAAAAAAAAAATAAAACTTTCTTGTTAACTTTTCAAACATTTTAGTAAGAAAATCTCAAACATTTAGAAAATTAGAAAGAATAACTCAACACACACCCATTACACTCACCAACTGGTTCAAAGTTTGCCACTTTTGCTATATCTGTATATTTACATATGTAAGTTTTTTAGCTGAATTCTTTCAGTGAGCTGCAAACATCTTGACCCCCTACCCAAACACCTCAGCATGAACATCCTTTTAAAAAAACTGAAAAGGTATTCCAGGCTGGGTGCAGTGGCTCACGTCTGTAATCCTAGACCTCTGGGAGGCTGAAGCAGGAGGACTGCTGGGGCCCAGGAGTTTGAGGTTGCTGTGAGCTAGGCTGACACCATGGCACTCTAGCCCAGGTGGCAGAGTGGGACTCTGTCGGGGGAAAAAAACTGTGTTCTACTTCATAACCACAGTACCATGGTAACATCCAGCGAAACTAATAGTAATTCCCTAATATCAATCCGCTAATTCCCATCCTATGTTCCAAATTTCCCCAGTAGTCCTCAAAATGCCTTTTATAATCTATTTTTCGCCCCCCATGCAGTCAGGCGTCACAGTTGAGTATGACTGTTTGGTGCCTTTTGTCTCTTTCCACATGGAATAGTCCTTCGCCATTTTTTTTCGGGTCAGTCATCTTACAGAATGTCACTTTTTCTAGGTTTGTCTGATTGTTTCCAGGGGGGTTACATTAAACCTTAAGAAGCAAAACCTCACAGTGCCCTGTGGTGTGTGTCCTTTCTACATTCCGTGCAGCTATAGTTCCTAGACGCACATCAGGTGTGTGTTCGCGGCGTGTTAGAGAGACCGTCGCACCTTCCCAGCCCACACAGCTTCCTCGTGCCGCTCAGACAATCATAGGCAGAAGCATTAATTGAACACTTACTATATGCCTGGCACTGGATTCACATGTATTCCTCATAATAACAATGACTTAGGGTTGTTACCAGTAACACCGGGGAAGGATTTGTAAAAGGTCGCAGGGTAGGTAGGTGACAGGGCTGTGTTCTGGGCCTCAGGATTCTTGCTCCAGAGCCAGCCTTCTTAATCACAAAAATAGAATCAGACCACACACACGTTTTAAACTAGCTTTCTAGGCCAATACATATAACTTGGCTCATTCATTTTTATCCCCAATGATGTATCATAAACATTTCAAAAAACAGAAAAGCTGTAAGATATATGGGGTGAATCTCTATGTACTCACCACCTGTGTGGTATGGTTAACATTTCCTTATACTTGTTTGATCACATATTAATTTATCTATTTATCCGTCTATCCATCCATTGAGATATATATAATTTTTTTTTTTGAGACAGAGGTGCCCCAGACTAGAGCACCATAGGGTCCATAGCTCACAGCAATCTCAGACTCCTAGGCTTAAGCGATCCTCCTGCCTCAGCCTTCCCAGTAGCTGGGACTACAGGCACCTGCAACAACACCCAGGTAGTTCTTCTACTTTTAGTAGAGACAGGGTCTCGCTCTTGCTCAGGCTGGTTTTGAACTCCTGAGCTCAAGCAATCCATCTGCCTCAGCCTCCCTGAGTACTAGGATTATAGGCATGAGCCACTGTGCTTTGCCCATCCATAGATTTTTTGATGCATTTTTCTTAAGTATAACTCACTTTTAAAAATAGGTTCATAGGCTCGGCATCTGTGGCTCAATTGGCTAAGGTGCCAGCCACGTACACCTAAGGTGGCAGGTTCGAATCCCCAGCCCGGCCCGCCAAACAACAATGATGGCTGCAACCAAAAAATGGCCGGGTGTTGTGGCGGGCACCTGTGGTCCCAGCTGCTTGGGAGGCGGAGGCAGGAGACTTGCTTGAGCCCAGTAGTTGGAGGTTGCTATGAGCTGTGATGCCATGGCACTTTACCCAGGGGGATAGCTTGAGGCTCCGTCTCAAAAAAAAAAAATAGGTTCATAAAATCCATACTATGGAAGTTTGATAACTTATTCCCTGATAGGTAGTCCGGTGTTTTGTTTTCACAAACTGCTGGTATTCAACATCTTTCTTAAATACTTTTGCATATTTTATCTTTTAGTAATGGTGCTCTTACTTTTGTTGGGTAGATTCCTAAAAGTTGGATTACCAGATAATAAGAAAAAAAAGAAGAGATAGGCTCAATTTAACTGTGCTAATGAAGTCTGGGAAGGCCGGCATTTATTCTCTTGTGTCGTCTTTTTACTACTGCTAGGAGAAATACGGACTCAAAACACACAAGCCTGGAGTTCTCAGGACGCTTTATAGACACAGACGATATCTAGACATCCTGGTTCCCACTGGACATCCCGGTGTTTAAAATTGTGCCTATCTCTGCTAAAACTACTCATCTAGTGACACCAGCTCAAAAGGCAAAAGATCGACAGTGTTCTCCTCAACCTCCCAGCAGAATTGTGGCCTGTTTCAACCCTTTTATCACGGCCATGCCTCTCCCTAGACCCACTTCCTGAGCTGTTTGGTGAAGTGCTGTGTTCACACGTGTGTGCACACACCGAGAGCACACTTTGGTCTAGCCCTGAAGACACCATACTTCTCCTGCCTTTGAACCCTCCGTCTGCCTAGCGCAGGGATTTGTGCTCAATACAACTTCTTGTTGAGTGAATCATGAATGAAATGCAGGAGAGTGAATCGTCCAGAGGAGCAGACAGTGGCTGAATCGTCCAGAGGAGCAGACAGCGGTCGAGTCCTGTATGCAGCGTAAAGAAGCTGGAGTGTATTCAGTGTCTATTTGGGAACCAGAGAGAACGTCTGAGCTGGAGAGTAGAAAGAGGGGGGGGTTGGGGGTGGGGGCTGAGTAATAGTAAGTCCAGGACAAGAGCTGGGTAAGAGGCAAAACAGGCTTATAAATAATTCTTGGGAGTTGAAGGCCTGAGTGTTATGGTACAGTGAAGATCTGAATGTTACGGTACAGTTTCTTTAGGAGACTTTTTAAATTTAAGTTAGACCTGAATTCATGCAGTGTTTTGTTTTACTGTAGTTTTGTTTTTACTTATAGTAGAAAAATTAGAAAATATAGAGAAACAAGATGATCATCCTCAGAAATCCTACCATACGACCACTAGTGTTATAAATATTTTCACGTCTTCTCTTACATCTATATGTATACTGTATTTATAAAAATATGCAATGGATTTATTAAATTTTATATATTAAACAATTTTCTATATATTTGTTATGTAGGATTTTTTGTTAGATAAAAGATACCATCTACAAAAAATCTGTAGGATTTTTTGTTAGATAAAAGATACCATATATATTTCTATATATTTGTTATGTAGGATTTTTTGTTAGATAAAAGATACCCTGTAGTTCAAGCAGCTAAGGTGCCAGCCACATACACCAGAGCTGGGGGATTCGAATATGGCCCTGGCCTGCCAAATAATGACAACTACAACCAAAAAAAAATAGCTGAGCGTTGTGGAGGGTACCTGTAGTCACAGATACTTGGGAGGCTGAGGCAAGAGAATCGCTTAAACCCAGGAGTTTGAGGTTGCTGTGAGCTGTGACTCCACAGCACTCTCCCCAGGGCTATAGCTTGAGGCTCTGTCTCAAAAAAAAAAAAAAAAAAGATACCATCTGTCTTGAACACTTCTAATTTTATTTTATTTTATTTTTTTTGAGACAAGAGTCTCAAGCTGTCACCTTGGGTAGAGTGCTGTGGCGTCACAGTTCACAGCAACCTCCAACTCCTGGGCTTAAGTGATTCTCTTGCCTTGGCCTCCCAAGTAGCTGGGACTATAGATACCTGCCACAGCGCCCAGCTTTTTTTTAGTTGTAGTTATCATTATTGTTTGGCAAGCCCAGGCTGGATTCGAACCCGCCAGCTCTGGTGTACGTGGCTGGCGCCTTAGCCACTTGAGCTACAGGCACTGAACCAATAAACAAAATTTTTAACTTGAGAACCTGGTGCAGAATAAGTATTCACATATTGTCACTTACCTTTGTGCAGACATTTTTGCTAATTCATAAAGCAAGTAATTAAAGACAACAGTTCTAATACCTCCATATGCAATATATTTCTTCTATTTGTTGTATCTTATTACTGCAGGAAGATGTATGGATTTAAAATTTATGCCTTACTGATGCAAACAATACCTAGCTATCCTCTTAAACAGTGATTTATAAATATATCACCAATTTATCTGGAATTAGTAATCCTTGAAACATCTGCACATTATAGTTATTTGGCCAAAGAAAGTATTATTCATTAAGCAAACATCGATTTTTTTCTGTTCCTAGATTGCAGGGGGGAGAAAAACAAAATGATCTGGAGAATGTGAATTCATCTGATAATGGGTCTGCCTTTTGTTCACGTGCACACAGAGCCTGGTTTCTAGGGCGTGTCCTGCTCGCAGGCCTGGCCCGGTGAGTTCAGGGCAGTGTGTCCGCGCTGCCTAACTCAGTGCCTGGCACAAAGTCCTCGCACAGTAAGTATGTTCAGATGAGTAGGACAGATTATGGGAAGTCAGGAACATAGGCAGAAATATCTCCATCCTTTAATGAAAGGATATTTTCATTCCTTCTGCAAGTGATAACCGGGTACAACTTCATACAGGAAAAGTCCACATTAAATACAAAACCTTCTATTTAGCCGATGGCATTACTTTTCTTTCTTGAGAGTCGTATCTTTACTCTGGGGTATAGAGAGGTCTCATACCTGGGTTTACCTCCACTCTCTTTCTTTTGCCCAGAGGCAAGGAGAAATCATGGAAATTGCTAACCCACAAATACAAAGGGGTCGGTAACTCACGCCATGCTTATCTTCGCATTTCTGAAGCAGGAGTGTCCTGAACAGTAAGAACTCAAAAATTAGCTACCTCACGATCTTTTCCTGGGTTGAAGGCCGTTGTAGGAGCCACACTCTTCCAGTAGGTGTCAGTATTTTCTTTCATCGGTTTACGTGGCGTTCTCGAATCTTTGCCTCAAGAGATGGGTTTTTTCTTTTGGGTCTTGTTTTTGTTTTTAGTTTCTGTTCGTTTAGTAAACCGCAGGTCACAATAAGTTAGTTAATGAAACTCATGTTTCTTTCACTTTTATTAAAAAAAAAATTCACTCTTGGGGGCTTCCAAAGCTCCCCAACGGGGGGCGTCTACTCTGGCCGCGGTTTACAGCGCAGCGCACCGGCACGGAGGGGCTCCCTCCAGCGCGCCTTCCCAGCCGCTGATACCGCCGTTACTGAGGACTAGCTAGTTGCTAGGGACGTCTTGGAGAAAACGATCTATTGTCCCTCTCTGCCGCCAGAGCAATAAAAAAATAAAGTAATAACAAAACATTAAGTTCAGAACTCTTGTTTTCTAAATAGGGCAACAAACCCATTAAATTATGCAGATGCCTTTCCAGCCTGGTTAATAATGGACTTAAAAAAATCCACACACCCTAATTTTAAGCTAACACTTAATTTTAGCAACTCCACAAGACCTTTCAATACCTTAAAAGACAGGTGCTGTCACGCGTCTGACTTGACTTGTGCGCTCCAGAAACTAAATTTGGGGAGGAAAAGCGTTGAAATTCCGGGCCTTATTGCTGGAGTGGAAAGACAGACGTGCCCATTACGGAGTGCCATCTTGGACGTTTTTATCTTCAAACTCCGGGATTAGCCAGAGTAGCGCAGGCTGGGTCTGACGCCTGTCCCGGAGTCTTCAGGGCTCCTTACAAACTAAATGCCAGAGGGCTAGATGTTTCCTCTGCAAACACAGACAGCCCGATTTGGTCATCCAGTTTTCCTGCTGAATGTTCCACTCATCAGAAGCACAGCGAGTTTTAGGTTTTAGACCCTAAACCTCAGAAAAAGGTAATTTTAACCAATCCTACTTTGGAAACCAGCCAGGATACTTGCCCAGCCCACCCCGTGCGGCCTCGGCCCCGCAGCCGTCTGATCTCCCCTGCGCCACCAGCGCCTCTGAAGCCTTCTTTGCCTCCACCCTGCGAGCTCTCCAGGTGCGGATGAAGCGTGCGGGACCCGGCGGCGCAAGCGAGCCGACAGGTGGCCTCGCCACGCCTCCCCGTCTCGAGGAAGGCGCTAGCCTCCGCTCCAGGCCCGCGCCCCCAAGCCCAGCCGCTTTCCCAGGGCACAGCAGGGCCCGGGAGGGGTGCAGAGCCCGCCACGAGGCCCCCAGCCAGAGCGAAGAGATGATCGGCCCGGGCCCTCGGCAGGGGCCGCACCGAGTCCCGCGTATCGGCGCGTCCAGCTCCGGCGCACCGCCCCTCGCCCTCTTACGCCCTTCGTCACCCGAGGGACTCATCCTGGTCTCCGCCGCCTACAGGCCACGCCGCTCCGCCACCCTCGGGCTCCTGGAGGGCTGAGGGGTCACTGGAGTCGACGAACCACATTCCCGAGGACGAGCAGCGGGTGGCAGCACAGCCCCTGCTCGAGCGCCCTCCTAGGCCCTTCTCGCCCCGGCTCTGGTGGCTCGACCGCCCCAGCCTCTCCAGCTCTCTCTGGCAGCGGGGGAGGAATTCACCGGACCCCTTTCCTCCCCTCCCTCCGAACTTCTCTCGACTCGACCCCGCAGCTCCACCCGGCTCCTCCCCGTGCGCTCCCTCCGCCTCCAGCCCCCACTTAGGAATCCGCCCGCGCCCCCCCGCCCGCCGCCGCAGCCGCCCGCGGGGTCCCGGGATCCTCCCCTGTCCCCCCCGCCGCCGCCGCCCGGGTCCCTCCCCCCGCGCGGGCGCTCCCTGCCAAGCCCATGATGTAATGGTGTATGCTAATCCGGAGCATGTGGGGAACTCCGGCTCCGCCGGCTCAGTCCTCCGCGAGCCGACCCTGGAGACGGCAGCAGCCGCGGCGGCAGTGGCCCTGGCTCTCAGCGCCACAGTCTCCCTGCGCCGTCCGCCCCGACGGCATGGCCCGCGGCCCGGGCTCCGGGCGCCCCCAACCCCGCTGAGAGCCGCTGCGGCCCCGGACCAGTGCGTGGGGCCCTGCGCCGCCGGGATGAGCCGAGCCGAGGTGAGCGCCCCTACTCTTTCGCCCCCGACGGAGGCCCGACGGTCACCGGGGGTCCCCACCCGGGAGCTTCCCCAGGGCCTCAGAGTCCCAAGAGCAGACGTTGGGAGCGAGACACCCCTCGAGGCTGAGTCGCTGGACTCTCCTCGCCGCAACTGGCGGCCACCCCAATCCGTAGGGGGCTGGAGGAACCCCCACAGCAGAACTTTCTTCTTTACGATCGTGTGGGGCGTGTGCTCCGGCGTCGGTCCGCACCCCCACTGGGCCGCCCTGTCCACCCAGGGAAGTGGCCCTGCGGCCCTAGGCTGTCCCCGAGCGGTGTGCGCCAGGGCCATACCGCCTTCGGCCTGGGACACGCGGCTGGGCGCTGGGCCGGACAGACCCGCCCGTAGGCGGCGGCAAAATGCCTAAAACACACACGCGCGCACACACGCACACGCGCGCACACGCCTGGTCGCTCCGGGCGGAGCAGGCCCGGGAGACCGCCCGGGTGGGCTGCGGCGGCGCGGCGCAGGGAGCCGGGGCCCTGAGCTGCGCCGCCGCCCGCGGGGCGCAGAGCTCCGGGTGGGGAGAGTTTATTTTTGTCTGGAGCTGCCGCGGCGGCTGCTCACGGCCTAAATCCAGAGGGGCGCCTGGCGGCGGAGATGCCGGCTGTCGCTGTAGATGGAGCTGCAGCCGCTCGGCTGCTTCTCCGGGAGGAGGAGGAGGAGAAGGAGGAAGGAACTCGGGCCGCTGCCTCCGCCTCCGCCTCGCGTTAGCCCCCACCCCACCCCCGCGCCCCCTCGCAGCCGCAGTGCAAGTTTTCGGCGCGGGGTAGGGCTGCTGCTGGCTCTGGCGGCCGCAGGCGCAGCGCCCGAGGCCACCCCGGGCGGGGCGCGCGGGGAGCACCAGCCGCTGGCAGCAGCAGCAACAGGAAGCCGCGGGGTCTCCTCCCGCACCTGGGAACCCGGAGGCTTCTCGCCCTTCCCCGGACGGCAGGACCCCATCTCCTGCCTCCCGGTGCGGGGTGGGGGGCGCGGCCGGAATTCGGGGGACCCAACCTTCCACGGGACGCCCCCGGTCCCCGGCCCCCAGCCCCTCCCGGGCGCCCGTCCCCCCGACGCGCTCCGCGGCGGGCCGAGGTCTCACTGCGGCTCTTTCTCTCCTTCCAGTGGTGATTGGAGCTCGGACATGCGGGCATGAGGGTCCGAGCGGCTGCCTAGCGGGGAGGAGACCCCCGGACGTCGGAGATCACCACCCCGAAGCTGCAGGCGGGGGCAAAGAGGGAGCGTTCTCCCCCCCGCTGTGTGCCTAGCGGGGGATTTTTAAAAGTCGTTATTTTTTTAAAGCAACATTTCCGTGCTCCTATCTGTCATCGTCTCCGGGGAAGATCAGCCCGAGTCACCGGAACGTAACCGAAACCAGACGCGAGGCGCGAGCCCAGGCAGTACCTGCAGCGTCCGGGAACCGGAGCCACCTTGGAAGCGGAACGCGTCCCCGGCGGCCGTGGGGCTGCGGCTCCGCCAAACTTTGCGGCGGGCGGGGCGGGCGGCGGCGCCCCGGGGCTCTGTAGACCGAGGGCAGCCCCCTGACCATGATGTTTCGCGACCAGGTCGGGGTGCTGGCGGGCTGGTTCAAGGGCTGGAACGAGTGTGAGCAGACTGTTGCGCTGCTGTCGTTGCTCCGGCGCGTGAGCCAGACCCAGGCCCGCTTCCTCCAGCTCTGCCTGGAGCACTCACTGGCTGACTGCACCGAGCTGCACGTCTTGGAAGGAGAGGCCAACAGCCCGGGTAAGTGCGCGGCCGCCGGCCCCCCGCCCCCTGCTGCGGCCGGGGGCGCCCCGACAGCTCCGCCGGGACCGGTCAGCGTGGCCCCGGGGCCCTTGGCACCTGCCCCGTCCCCGACCCCGCCGCCGCCTTGGGGTCCTTTTCGTTGCGCACTGGTCAGTCCATCTGCGGTAGCCACGGTAGCATGAGTGATTTTTCTCTCATGCAGTTTCCTGGGAAATAAGTAAGTCAGGTCACGTAGAGTCTGGATTTTCTGGGGTTTTTTTTTTTTCCCTTCTTTTGGGCAACGTGGCTCGCTGGATTTTAGCTACATGTGAACAAGCTCAGGGCTGCCCTTCGGAAGCCAAGCTTGGATAAGGCTGTATGGGAATACGTGAAAATCCAATTTTATTACTCGTTTTTTCCCCATGGATATACGGGTTTTAGAGTCTTGTCCTCAGAATAATATGTAGGTGATGCTACAGACTGTTAAAACGACATTTGCAGCGCGTACGGCGTGTGGTTAGCGCGCTGATCACGTTGTCCGGATTGATTATGGGTCCAGGAGGAAGGGCTGGCAGGAGGGCAGGCAGGAATCGGGCTCCATGGTGCTTTCTGTTGGGAAACTTTACTGAATGGAGCAGAATTGCTCTCTATTCCCCTGCCGGTACTCACAGACACCTCAGCTGGCAGAGAGTGACTGTGCTGGAAGGGGCCAGCACTGTGCTGTTTGTCAGCTCCGTGGTGACAGACTGAAATTATGTCCTAGGGAAAGGGGGGCCCGGGCCTGGGCAGGGCCTGAAGGCTGTGATATGGGATGGGGGATTCTTCAGAGCACTGCTGGGGAAGGCAGCCCCCGTGTCCTCTTCTGGCCGGTCATCTCAGAGCTGTGAGCCTGGGAGACCCAGCAGAGGTCTGGGCGGTTTGATGACAAGGTCCAGTTGGGGCAGTGGGGCCTGCTCTGAGTGGCCTTCAGAGTAGTGGAAGCGACCCGGCCTCCTTCACACTCCTCTTCCCTGCTGTGGTCCTCATGATGCGGGAAAACACTGGATGGGATGTTTCCATATATAGAATCACAGGGTGGAAATGACCGGTGGAAATCCTTGTGGGCCTTTCCCTGACCAGTCAGGACTGCACCCAAAAGCCCCTGCACGGTCAAATGTGGAGGGCCATCCAGGGAGATTCCACTTAGCCCCAGCCCAACTGCCATGTCCTTACTCACTGGGGTGGCAGTGGCCAGGCCCCCTGGGGTTTAGCTCCAGTTTACAGATAGCTGGAGGCCTGGCCTCCTACATGAGGGCGTGGAGGCATGACTGGGGTCATGGTGTCAAAAGGTAGCCTGCCTCCCCTGTCTGGTTTTGCTTTCCCAGGTTTGACAAACCTGGTTATATAAACTTCTGCGTTATATAGAAGGCAGAGAATTTAAATATAGTCATTTTTGTGGAGTGCATGACTTCAGTGCTTTTAGGGACTGTTTGAGGATAATTCGTCTTTAGGTGGCTCAGATGCTGGAGGAACATTTTTCCCTTTGAGTAAATGGAAGGGTGTTTCCAAGTGTGGCAGCCCAGGTGGGTTAGTGAGTGAAACAGTTGGATGTGTGGTATTACAAAGAAGTGGCCTGGTTAAATCTTGTAATTCGGCTCGGCGCCTGTGGCTCAATCAGCTAAGCTGCCAGCCACGTACACCTAAGGTGGCAGGTTCAAATCCCCAGCCCGGGCCCGCCAAACAACGATGATGGCTGCAACCAAAAAATGGCCGGGCGTTGTGGCGGGCGCCTGTGGTCCCAGCTACTTGGGATGCGGAGGCAGGAAACTTGCTTGAACCCAGGAGTTGGAGGTTGCTGTGAGCTGTGATGCCATGGCATTCTACCCAGGGGGATAGCTTGAGGCTCCGTCTCAAAAAAAAAAAAAATCTTGTAATTCAATAAACAAACAGATTGAACTTCTATGAGTTTTAGAAATCGCTTGTAACTTTTTCCCTTGGAAAATGCTTCCATGCTCATTGTTAAGATACACACCTGTTTGTGCTGTCCAATGGTGTAGGTGCACAAAATATAGAACCATGACCTAAGCTAGGGACCATTTTTCCAGTGTCTGGATTAACGTCTCCGCGTAGACCTTTAGCCTACATGGAAACCTTGACACTTGTTTTATTGTGTGGTAAGGGCAGAAATTTATTAGGAAGGTCATGGTTTATTTGCCTTGGTTTACTTTTGGAGCATGGGGATGAGGAGGAGCGTGGAGATTTGCCACAGCACACCTGAGTCGCCGTGTGGCTCTGCGTATCTGGAAGCTAGCCAAAACCAGGAAGGGGGCAAAAGTGTCCACTTAGCAACCAGAGCAGATGGCATAAAATTCCGGAATACTCTTGTCAGTTCCTCTCTCAGAACATACTTACTCTTATTCCAGACACAATCCTGACATGTTTCTCCAACTTGGAAAAGAATCCAAGGTGTGTTAGGGGTAGCAGGCTGAGAGTGGGGTGAGTGGCTGTTGTAAACAGCAGTTAGAAGTGACCTCTGACAGCCTGGCAACTAAGAAAGAGACAGAGGAAGTATAACTCTACACAAGAATTGGGGCAAAAATCTTAAAGGATGGGGAATGTTAGCTTAGGAACTCTCAATTGACCTGGAAGGCATCATTCTATAATAACATGAACTGATGATTGCTCTTTAGTGTTAGTAACAGTAAACCATCAAAAGAATATATTTTAGATACACTGTTTAAAGAAGACCCCAAAAATGGGCTTGGTGTGGAGGCTGAGGCAGATGTCTGTAGTCCCGGCTTCTCAGGAGGCTGGGGCAGGAGGATGGCTCGAACCAGGGGCGCAAGGTTACAGTAACCTGTGATGATGCTACTGCACTCTAGCTCAGGCAACAAAAGTGAGAGTCTGCTTCAAAAAGGAAAAAGAGGGGCAGTGCCTGTGGCTCAAGGGAGTAGGGCGCCGGCCCCATATGCCGGAGGTGGCAGGTTCAAACCCGGCCCCCGCCAAAAACTGCAAAAAAAGGAAAAAGAGAGAGAGAAATATTCAGTGTACTTTGGAAACATTTACACCCAAGGTAATTAACCTCTGAAGCTGTGTTGGTGTGTAAAGCTTTCACCAACTTGGAAAACTAGGCCGTGTAGAATGACTCATTCAGTGGGTGGCGAGATTCCCTGTACCAAAGTCATCCTGTGTCACTTGCTTTACTTTGTAATCATCAATTTAAAAAACACACACATTTCTTCTAGTGTATAGAGATTTTAGAATTTGGTGAATGGGAACTGAATTCATACCTGGGCTCTAGTAAGAGTATAGGCTTGTTCTGTTTACGCAGGGTCGATTTTAAATAGCGAGAGATGCTGTACATCAAACAGCTTGTTTGAGACCCATGCAGGGATTTTGATGCTAATAGAATCTAGTGATTCATTGATTCATCCTTTGTCTCGGGTTCACAGATCCAAGGAAATGGCTGAATTGGTCCCTGTGGGTTTACCTGTGTGCGTGTTTTCCTTTTTCATTCCCGATTTGGTCAAGGTGTTGGTCGTCATCAGCCCCCCATAGAGGCTCATTTCCCTGAGCCCTCCTACCCTGGGTAAGGCCCTTCTGTGCCTACCCAGAAGCCACTGGTGTTTCTGGCCAGACTCAGTTTGCAGGTGACAATCTCTGAGATGAGAAGGTCATTTGGTATCTGCAAATGCCAAAGATGGAATCCACTGACTTTAACTGCAATTCCCCAGAGAAAAATAGGTTGTGTGGCATCATTTATGTATAACTTTTTTCATTTGGACTTGAAATATATTTTTCAGTGGATAGAGTGTAATAAAGGGAGATTTGCAACTTAATCCATAAGACTTTTACTGTACAAAGTAGTATATTTCATGGGGAAATTGTGTATGTCTATAGTAAATAAATGGCAAAAAGAGTATTGCTATTGTTATAATGGAATATGAGAGAAAAGATTATCTGAAATGGTGGTGCTTGAGACAAAAATAATCGCAGAGACTGAAGAGGGCTTGCAGGTGTCATCAGAGCGTGGAGATGTTGGTTCTGCTATTAATATGGTTGGGTTGCTGTGGTTCAGGGATGCATTCCTCTACCCTGAGTTACCGTTTTCAATCACAAATGGAGTTATGAGGAAGCAGCCCCAGGGTTCCTGATGATATGGGTAAGATCTTTCTTTCATTTATTCACTCAGAAAACACTTTCTGAATGTTTCCTGGCCCAGTGTAAATGCAGTGGGAGTGGGAAGGCAGCCCACTCTACTCCAGCATGTGGCACGTGGTACTTGCAGCGTGGAGTCAATGACCAACATGACATAGGCACTGAAGCTGATGTCACCTGGTGGCCCAAAGGCGCTGGGTGGCGGGAGGAACCAAGAACACTGAGAACCTGGCAGCTCAGTTCTCACCGAGAACCAGTCAGTGCTGGCCTCCCTCAGGAGGAGAGGTGATGGAGTGGAGACTTGGAGGGTGACTAGCAGCTGACTTGATGTGTGAAGAGGGTCGGGGAGAGCAGATGAGAAGGCACTTCCCAGCAGGGTGGGTGCTGATGAAGACGTGGCTTTATGAAAGGGACTGGCGTGTGCGGGAAATGGTGAGTCCACCATCAGCTGGGAGAATATAGAATGCTGAGCTCTGGGAGGCAGAAATCACAAGTAGAAATGACGGGTGTGTGTGCAGGACTCTGACAGCTGAGAGTTCCTTCTGCAGGGACCAGAGACCCAGGTGGACTTTCAGGCAGGAGCATGGTGAGAATGAGGAGGGAAGAGAAAGGGTGCTATGATAGGAAAGGGTGAGTGTGAGGGTGTGAGTGTGTGTGTGTGTGACGAGTGTGCGAATGTGTGTGTGACTATGAGTGTGTGAATGTGTGGCTGAGTGTGTGTGACTATGAGTGTGTGTGTGCAGGTGTGATGAGTGTGTGAATATGTGTATGCGAGAGTGTGGGTGTGATGAGTGTGTGTGTGATAGTGTGAGTGTGTGTGACTCAGTGCGTGAATGTGTGGGTGTGTGTGCGATAGTGTGGATGTGAGCATGAAGAGTGTGTGAGTGGGTGTGATGAATGTGTGTGGATAGTGTGATGAGTGTGTGATGAGTGTATATGACTGAGTGTGTGAATGTGTGAGAGTGAGTGTGTGGCTGTGAGTGTGATGAGTGTGTGTGAGTGTTAGCCTGAAGGTGTGTGTGTGTGATGAATGTGTGTGGATAGTGTGATGAGTATGTGAATGTGTGAGTGTGATGAGTGTGTGACTATGAGTGTGTAAATGTGTGTGTGTTAGCCTGAAGAATGTGTGTGTGATGAATGTGTGTGGATAGTGTGATGAGTGTGTGTGAGAGTGTGAATGTGTGAGTGAGTGTGTAAATGTGTGTGAGTGTGTGTGATGAATGTGTGTGGATAGTGTAATGTGTGTGAGTGAGTGTGTGAATGTGTGTGAGAGTTAGCCTGAAGAGTGTGTGAGTGTGTGTGATGAATGTGTGGATAGTGTGATGAGTGTGTGTGAAAGTGTGAGTGTGATGAGTGTGTATGTGAATGTGTATGAGTGTTAGCCTGAAGAGTGTGTGAGTGTGTGTGATGAGTGTGTGAGAGAGTGTATGAGTGTGGGTGAGTGTGAATGTGTGGGTGTGTGTAGATGTGTGAGTGTGATTATGAGAGCGTGTGTGAGTACGAGTGTGTGAGTTTGAATGTGTACGTGAGAGTATGAGTGTGTGTGAGTGGGGAGTGAGTACAAGTGTATGAACATGTGAGTGTGTGTGAGTGTGTGAGAGTCTATGATGTGTGTGTGAATGTGTGAGAGTCTAAGATGTGTGTGTGTGTGTGTGTGTGTATGCACTCTGTGTTTCGGGGAAGGAGTTAATCTGGTATATGCAGAATCCTCAGGGGCAAAAAAGAGAGAAATGAGGCAGGAGAGTTTCCCATTTGGCCCCTTCCAAGGCGGTTACCAGCGGAGGGCAGCTTGGCTGTTGACAGCAGTGGTGTCTGGGGGAGGATTGAGAGAGGGAGAGAAGGTATTGAGCCAGTGGCTGGCTGTTTGTGACCGTAGGCCTGTGTTGTGGGGATGCTCAGACTCTGGATTTTGAAATCTGTCAGACTGGCCAGTCATTAGGTTCTGAACCTTTTGTTTTCTTATTTGTAAAATGGTGGTGATAAAACCTGTTATTATCTAGAAGTTGCTTGTAAATGATTCGGTGACGATTTCTTCTATTCCTCAGGCTTGTATTCGCCTCTAATTAATATGGAATTGCTTCTAATTAATATGGGATTGGTATAAATAACATTTTCCTAAATGACTGTAAATCTTTTCATTTAAAGGATTATCAAGTCTGGGCGAAGTGGCTCAGGCCTGTAATCCCAGCACTTTGAGAGGCCGAGGTGGGCGGATCACTTGAGCTCAGGGGTTTGAGACCAGCCTGTCTCTACTAAAAGTAGAAAAAATTGCTTGGTGGTGGGAGCCTGTAGTTGCAGCGGCTGGGGAGGCTGACGCAGGAGGATTGCTTAAGGACGAGAGTTTGAGGTTGCTGTGATGATGACACCACAGCACTCTACCAGGGCAACAAACGAATGAACGAATGAATGAATAAATAAAGGATCATGAAGCAGAGATTGGGGATGAGTTGGAACCCTAAAAAATGTCAGTCTTTGAGGCTCCATCTCCTTTATTTAGTTCTGTTTTTTTATTTTTCTCCTAAAAGCACACAACCCTGACCCAGATTTCTCAAGTAACTTGTCCACTTTTTTTTTTTTTTATTAAATCATAAAGGGGATCATTTTGTTGAATGGAATGTGTAGGGGCTTCCTATCCAAAACGCTTTGCCCTTAGAGTTTTCTCCTGTTCTTTGGATGGGTCTGGGACTGGGCCTTCTGCTGACTGAATTGCAGCAGTGGGACAGACACGGTCTTACTCTCTGCTGTGACTTGGATTTGTTTGTGTAGCGTGGGTGTTCAAGGGCTCACCATCTGAGAACGTGTCACACACAGGCCTCATCAATGCCAGGGAAAGGCAGGCGAACGTCACAGCACTCAAACTGGTTTGTTTGTGTTTAAATAGACACAGAAAAGGCAAAGTGAGGGAAAGACTGGGGAGTAACTGACAACTCCTGAGTCCAGGCTGCAGAAGTGGAATTTGAATGGGATGACACCACCGGAGAACCAGGGAATAGTGCTTCATCTTGACCTGCGGGGAAAATTCAGAGGCTGTCATCTGTGGATGGCGTGCCTTGTGTAGCTCATTAGTGAGGACAGGTGTGGCGTGCACAGAAATCCTTCGTGTGTGTGTGTATGTGTGTGTGTGTGTATACATATGTGTAAACAATTACTACTTTGAGTTTTTATTCTGTTTCTGCCTTTTCGTTTCTCCTAATCTCTCTTTCTAAGACCTCCTTGAGGTCATCCAGGTCACACAGATTAAGATGCAGAATCAGACATCTTCTCTGAGCTATTACTCTATTTTTTGCTTCCATGGAAGCCGCCTAAGGCAGGATTTTCACAAAGAAAGCAGAACTTTCAGAAGAGGAGCCTCCCCCCCTCCCCCTCCCCTTCCCTGCTCTCTCCATCCCTCTCCCTTAGCTGGTCAGACCTGTGCCTTCTTCTGCAGTGGGCACCTCAGGGCCAGCTCGGCAGCCCCAGGAACACGTGTCTCCTTGGGACTCAGAGGACAATTACACGGTTTCATCTCTACTGTACATATCAACAATATTCTTTTCTTAGTTTACTAGGGAAAAAAAATCAAATGATTTGGTAGTTTCTTTTACACTGTGGCTAATATAGTACCATTCTACTAATGGTCCCTGGCAAAAAGTGTCCGTAGGAAGCTGTGGGCCCAAGCTCCTCTGCACATAAGGCCTTCACTGGGCACCCCGGCAGAGAGCTGGATGCTCTGTCAAAGCTGAAACAGTTGCAATAACTCTGCCCAAGGAGCAACACTTGAGTTGTGGAAACAAACATGTAGGCAATAATTAGACTGTAATCAGTTGCTAAACACTGTAGTCCAAGCGTCCTCAAACTACGAGCCGCGGGCCACATGCAGCCCTCCAGGGACATTTATCTGGCCTACTGGGTGTTTTTGCTGCGGCTGCCTGTCCTGCTTAGCAGCCAACTCATCCCGGGGCCCGCAGTCCAGCCTTCCAATGGTCTGAGGGACAGTGAACTGGCCCCCTGTTTAAAAAGTTTGAGGACCCCTGCACTAATCAGTCTCCCTTTATGGCATCACAGCTGCTTCCCTCTCATCAACTAATCCCACAGGCCACCGAAGCTTGTTCCTCTCAAGGAGGACCAGTCCCTGGGACAAGATGTGCTATATTTCAAAAAGAGACCCTGTAGAGGGCATGTGCATACAAAGACATGAACCTAATGTTGTAATTTCAGGCACTACATAGCAGTGGGTGTTGACGCCTATGGTCAGGCAGGAAGATCTGC
>CAUYQV010092791.1:0-17380 GCA_963574575.1 Galagoides demidoff | reverse complement strand
AGCAGGGGTAGGAGGTCCAGTTTTTAGGGGGTTTCTCCCATGAGATAGAGTGGGAGGAAGTTTTAACTCTGCTCGCTTGTTTGCATGGAGTAAACTGCAAACCCTTGTTGCGGGGGAGGGGACTCCCGTCTGCTTGGTGGTGGTTTCTGTACCTTTTGGTTGTCTTTTTGGGGTCTCAGCTCGCCTCAGTAAGGTTGAAGTGTGCTCCTCAATCTTCTCTCTTGGCTCTGCTCCAAACCATCAGCTAAGTAGCTAAACTTCTGTCCTTTCAGCCTCCTTCTGGATGGGAGCTTCTGTACAAAGCTGGCTGCAGTCCGCCATCTTGGCTCCGCCTGTATCTTGATATTTTAATCTTTCCCCATATTTGAAAAGCTTTCTGCTATTGGTTCCTTGAGTAAGTTTCTATCCTCTTTGTCTCTCTCTTCCTCTTCTCAAAATCCTGTAAGTCAAATATTTGCTGCTTTTATGCTGCCCCATAAATCCTTTGAGCTTTCTCCGTTTCTTTTCATTTTTCCTTCTTTCTTCTCCTGTGACCGTATAGTTATCAAATAACTTGTATTTCAGTTCAGTTCAGTTTTCTTCTTAGTCAATTCTGCTCTTGATGGCTTCTGTTGCCTTTTTTAAAAAAATCATTTATTATGTTTTTTAACTCCAAAGTTTTTAAAATATAATTTCAATCTCTCTGTTTTTTGTTTGTTTGTTTGTTTGTTTGGGTTTTTTTTTGCAGTGTTTGGCCAGGGCATGGTTTGAACCTGCCACCTCCAGCATATGGGGCTGGTACCCTACTCCTTTGAGCCACAGGCACCACCCTTGTCTGATTATTATTGTATTTTTCCTTTCTATTTTATTGAAGTTTGCTGAACTTTCATAAAATAATTATTTTGAGTTTTTTGGAAGGTAGTTTGTATATCTCCATTTCTTTGGGGTCAGCTCTTGGGAGATTGTTATATTCTTTTAGTGATATTTTCTTGTTTCTTGTTCTCTTACAATTATACTTGCAAATTTGGTGGAGCAATTCTCTCTTATAGACTTTACAGACTAGTTTTGCCATGGAAAGACCTTCCTGTATGGAAAAGTATGAGAGTTCTTACTGGGTAAAATTCAGTGGTTCTGGCACCAGTGATATTGCCAGCTATGTAGCCTCTATGTAGCTTTGTTAGCCATGGTTGGTAATAATGAATATTACAAAGTTCCTTAGGTTTAACACTGTGGATGCCCACAGTGGTAATAAGGGTTGTTGGCATCTTTGGTAACAATGGCTGCTAATGTCCTCTTGATTTCTTTTTCACCCCCTGGGAAAGTGGTAGCTGAAGGAACCCCTTTGGCAATTACTCTGGCTCATAGGCTCACATGCAGTGGCAGTAGCATTTCAGTATAAAAAGTCATACACCAGGAGTGACCATGGAGCTAAAGCATGGTTGTATGTGGAAAGGCTCTGGGATAATGGCACAATGTCCCATACATGGATACATTGCCATGTTGGTAACAGAATATGAGGTGGGTATACATTCTGATACATATTCAGATACATGGGTGGGCACATATTCTGATACATATTCAGATACATGAGTAACCAAGTATCTGAATATGAGAAAAGAGAGAAAAGGCATACTCAGAGTCAAAGTAATTCCATGGTAGGAGTGGGCTCTAGCTCTCTCTGGCAGCCATGCTGATGCCTAGAGTGCAGGCACACACAGCAAAGTCTTGACTCTGAGGCCCAAAGTGAGAACTACTTCATTATAGCAATAGCTCTTGTGTCTTAGTTGTGATCAGGCCCAATAAAGCCACAAAGCCTCAATCTGAAGCCCTAGAGCCCCAACTACAGGGACATGGTATGTATAGGCTTCAGAGAAGTAGTGGCTCCTTCCTCAAATCAACTCAATAGCAGCTACTTCTTCTTTGTCGAGGAGGGATTCCCCAGTGAGAATGGCTAGTGGTTAGCTCAGTGACAAGAGATGCCAGTGTCTTTTGGGTAACAGGCCACTGTAGACCATGGTAGTTTCCACTGCTTGGCAAATAGCCTCCACTTTTTCTTTGTTTCTGGCTATCTCCTGGCATCTTGGTCATGACAATCTCACTCTTAATCCTTTCTTTGTGTATATTCTCCATTTTTTCTTCCACTGTGTTGCTGCCAAGTATTTTCTGGGCCTTTCAGCACTCTCTGGGCCACTTTGTTTTATGAATAACTGTCTATGTGTATTTTGGAGGGAGACAAAAGCTGGTATCTCCAATTCTGCCATCTTGGTAATGCCATTCATTTTAATAAATTGTGATTGTTTTAAAAAATACACATCCACAAACACAACTAAACAACAATACTATATTTCAAGCTAAACTCAGCGAATGTTTATGAGTTTATCTCTACCTAACTTCATAGATCTCTTTATAGGAGTAAATATTTTGCTAGAATTTGGTTTTTTGTTTGTTTGTTTGTTTTACAATGGATTTTTTATCTGTCTTATTTTGCTTCAGATAGTCTTTATTGTTAAAACATTTTTAAATGTTATGTTATCTAAATGAAAAATTTCCTTTTATGGAAAAAGAAAAAAAATGTTAGTTTTCACTTTGTGTTTCTGGTGGTTTTTCTTTACATTGTGTTCTAGGATACAGAGCTTAACATTTTGGTAGAAATAGAAGTTTGGTGTTTTATTTTCAAAGACGTTCATTTAATACTTCAGTAAATACAAAAATTAAATCTATAAGAATGTTTAAAGGAGAATGTAAGAAGCCTGACAGAGGGAAGAACAAAAGCAAAATTGCAGAAACATAAAAACCCATGCATATGTGGTAACTTTAAATCATTAAGCATTATTAGAGCAAAGGTATAAAGATGTGAGTGGGGGATAGCAAGGTTAGCACAGCACCAGGCATTGTAGGTCACACTAATTGAATTTGATTCTCTATATGATTGGGTTCTATTTAAAGGGCTAAAGAAAACACATGTCTCAGAAAGATCATTCTGTCTAGAGAGGGAAGACTAAATGGGAGGGGCAAGCCTGGAGGATGGGAGATCAATTAGGAAGGTGCTGCTATAACCCAAATGAGAGAAATTTGTCTTTAACTGGGGTACAAATGCCGAGGTAAGTATAGAGAAAGGGATGTATTCCAGAAAGTTTTAGCAAGTCCAGAATGAACATATTCCAGAAACATTTATCAAGTATAGTCTAAGGGACATATTCTAGAAACATTTAATAGGTGAAATCAATAGAACTTAGTGAGGAGTTGAGAGTGGGTCCTGGCTTCCTATCCAAGTAATTGAATATATGAAGGTGCTACAGAGATAGGAAGCTGATGAGGATGAGGGGAAGCTTTTGGGAGCGGAATGGATGAGTTATGTTTTGAATGTTTGACACAGTAAGATTAATTTTGGATATATTTGGTGTGCCTTGAATACCTTTGAACTCTGGTTAGGCCCCACATCTCAGCTTTGAATTGTCTCTCCTGATTTGACTAACTGACTACTTTATGTCACCTGCTTCAGAAGCAGACCTGGCTTCTCAACTCTGGATCTCAATTTGCTTGGTTATAGAGAATTAATTTGGTGGCTACGAAATCTAAGTACATCTGTGCCCTGCATTAGTAATTTGTTGCAATGATGTTGTCCTTGCTATGGTTCTCTTTGAGTCCCAGTGGCAATTCCTATCAGCACAGATTGGGAAGAATCACTCTGAAAAGAGTTGTCCAGGTAGTTCTGAGATACTCTTTGTAAAGGAATCCGGGAAGGAAGAGAATATATATGGTTGTTGTCCTGGGATACTTTGGGGCTTCCCTGGTTATTCATATGAAAATCATACACTATCTTCTCAGTAGACATTGATCAAGTGCGCATTATCCAGCAGCATCTGTGGGTGACATACGCATAGCTCTTGCCCTGCTTATTTTATGGGTTAGTGAGAATAAGAGAAAAACAAGTATGTTTAGAAGAATAAATCCACCTTTTCATCCTCTGCCCTTTTGACATTTTCTTTGGAGATAGTGTGATAGATCTTATACCAAAAGCTGTCCTTGTATAAAGATTCAATGAGAAGGGTGCCTGAATATTTGTTTTGAGTCAAGGTAAAAAAATAGTTTTAAATTTTCTGTTTCTTATCAGTGTTTCTATAGCTATATGTGGTCGGTTGGCTTAGGGACTTTGTACTGGGCTGGTAGGCTCTTGGGTGTGGAAGGCAGGCATTTGCATGCCAAAGAGAAATCTGCACTCTTTTGTTCATTGTGACATTATTTACAATAGCTGAGATAGGGAACCAACTTAGGTGTCTGTTATCAGTTGAATGGATAAAGAAAATGTGTTATATACTCACAATGGAATACTATTCAGCCTTAAAAGGGGTGAAATTCTGTCATTTGCAACACCAAGAATGACCTTGCAGGGTACTATGCTAAGTGAAATAAGTCAGGCACAGAGAGACAGATACCAGATGATCTCATATATATGTGGAATCTAAAAACATTGAACTCACAGAAGTAGAGAGTAGAATGATGATTATCAGAGGCTGGGGGGCAGGTGAATAGGGAAAGGGAAGATGTCGATCATAGGGTACAAAATTTCAGTTAGACAGGAGTAATAAACTTTAGCAATCTCTTGTACAGAATGGTGAATTCTAATAAACAATAATGCATTCTATAATTCAAGGTTGGAAAAACAGTACATTTTAAATGTTTTCACGACAAAAAAATCACAAGTATGTGAGGTGATCAATTTGCTAATTAGCCTGATTGACTTATTCTGCATTGTAAACATATATCAAAATATCACCTGTGCTCTATAGGTATATACAATTAATATTTCAATTAAAAATAAAATTTTAAAAAAAAGGAAAGGGAAAAAGAGAATCCTGGTTACTGTTATCTGCTGTTATTCCAATGAAATAATTTTGATTCCACACTCTTGTTTCCTTTTTTCATCTATTCTTCAGAGCCTGGAACTCACTATCCCTTCCTCTCTATATTCCATTTACTAACATGGGGTACTCCTTCTGAGCTCCCTCCTATCACCTCCCTGACAACATCTCTAATAGACGAGGATGCTCTTCCTTCTGAATTTATTTAGTACTCTCAGCGATCTTATTTAGTCATAGCTGATTGATCACTCGCTGCACTGTGTTCTCCATATGTAGTTTTCATCCCTCTCAACCTGATTATCACACTGGTTATAACCTGTACCTAGTTATAATTTAGGACTGCCCATTGTTGGCGTCCACTGAAACTTTTAAAGTACTAATACCACAACAGTTACATTTCAACAAAAATAGCTTCCACTTCAGCATAGGGTACAAAATAGGTGATAGAAATGCTGACTGAATGATTGATGAAGTGGGTCAACCATTCGTTTTCATATACTTATTGAAAAGTCTAGTTATTTTTCTCCATCTGTTCCAGAAGTTAAAAATAAAAGAAGAATTCAATTAAAAGTGTGCACACAATTCACAGAGACTTGTGCCAGATCTTCTGAGAATACTCTACTTTTTAGCCTATGGGAAACTGCAGTGTGCATATGCCAATAAAGAAAATGCTATAGAATGCCAATTTGTTTAATTAAATAAGAGATATATCAGCGCATATAAAAAATAGCAACAAGTTTTTAAAGCAGCATATCCTGCCTTTAAGCTTATTGCCCCCATTTTTTCTGGAGAAAGAAAGAATGCAAGGGATGTAAGTCTTCTAGTATCTTTTGTTCCATTTGTCCCCTTTGAGGATGGTCAGGGTTAGCAGGTGGGAGCTCAGGAGTTCTCATCTTTTTACTTGGTAGTACTTATCTCAAAGTTCAGTAAACCCAGCGCATTCCAGAGCTTATTCCAAAGTTTGACTGTTTTTTGTCTAGAAAGAAACTTCTGATGGGTGTACACTAAAGCCCTCTTTCTAATCCCAATTTTGCTGAGAATTCATAAGAAACATTTCCCCTACTAGTTAGATAGTAATGAAAATTTCTTTACTGAGTGGTCCTTTTTAAAAAAATAATCATTTTATTTTATTTTAATTATTTATTTCTTTTGGAGACAGAGTCTCACTCAGGCACCCTGGGGGTGAGTGCCATGGCGTCATAGCTCATAGCAACCTCAAACTCTTGGGCTCAAGCAATTCTCTTGCCTCAGCCACCTGAGTAGCTGGGACTACAGGTGCCCACCACAACACCCAGCTAGTTTTTAGAGATGAGGTCTCGCTCTTGTTCATGTTGTTCTCAAACTCCTGAGCTCAAGCAATCTGCCTGCCTCAGCCTCCCAGAGTGTTAGAATTACAGGTGTGAGCTACTTGCTCCCTGTCCTGAATGTTCTTAATATATGCGGTAGAACTTTTATAAGTTGAGCGCTGAAGGGACTGTTACAAACTTGTCAGCATACACAGGTGGTCAACATAAGGAACATCAGACCATACTTATATGTACCATTGATGCCTGTCATGTCTATGAAAATTAGGTCAACTTAAGGAGGTGATCAGTCAACTATGGAGGTTCTACTATACTTAGTTCTATTCAAAGTCTGTGACTAAAAATTAGTTGATTCATTAATCCTGCTACTATGTCATTGCTTATTTAAAGATCCAGACTCTGAGTGAGAATTGCTGAGATGATGACAGCTTCTTTATAGTAAACATGCCTGGTTCAGAACTATTACAAACAACCCCAATTCCAAACAGTTCTGGGTAACCATCTGAGAGTGCTGCAGGAGCTGAGTGAGGGAAAATACCAAAAAAGAAATCCAATTACCCCAGAGAAGTTATCAGAGGATACTCAAATTTCCTTCTAATCCAAGGCTCTAAGAGCATCTCTAAGCCATTCTTCCAAATGTTGAACACATTTGGCAACTATTTGAGCACCTTCTCTATGCCACAAAGTGTACAAAGCACTGCAGGTGCTGAGTAGACAGAATCCCTATCCCTACCACTGGAGGAAGAATTTCATGTACAATAAAAATATTCAGAAATGAATTCTCTACCTTTCTCTCCACATTGTTCTACCTCCACAGTCTCCCTCTCAACCATCCACCCAGGTTGCGCCATGATGAACATGGAAAGCATCAGTGATGCTTATTCTTCATCCTCCATTGCCAGAGCATCGTTAGTGTTATTAGTTCTTCCTTATTAATATCCTTCCCCTGTCTTCTCCACTCTACCCTCCATGCCTTGGCTTAGGTTTTTGTTATTTACTGCCTGAATTGCTGCAACAGTCTCTCAATGCATCTATTTGTTGCTATTCTCACTCCCCTATGACCCACCCTGCAAACAGAAGTCATCTCTTCCACATGCAAGTATGTTCCATCTCTGCTTAAAATCCTTTCCCTAATTGTTTCCATAATCTTGAGCAATAAAGCCAAACAACTTGGCTCATCACAGATGTCCTTTGTGACATAGAACTTTCTGACTGCATTTCATTCCTTCCCATGAGCCTTATACTCTGTGTCCTGGCCACCTGCACTTCCCTGCAGAGGTTAAGGGCATGACCAGATCCATTCCTTACCAGAGGGGTATCCTGTGCTACTGCAGGACATAGCTTTGTAAATGGCTCCCCAGGGAGCAGTGCTGCATGGCTGCCCCAGTGTGATCTTGAGTAACTTCACTTCTGGCAGCCTCAGTTTCCTCATCTACAAAATGGGGATAATATTTGTGCCTTCTTTATGAGGGGTTCTGTGAAGAGTCAATTACTTAATACAATATGATGTTTTGGCTCAGGCATTAGCTCTGCTGGTAAGATTTCCATGATTCCATCCCTTCTGCCAGATTGGATTGAGTTCATCCTTTGTCTAAGACCTACTCTACACAGCTCCCCCAGGAAATTTAGCACACTTATTTGAAATTATCCTGGAATGTTTTACCTTAAAACTTTTCAAACATATAGAAAAGTGGAAAGAAGCATAAACTGTCTAGATTTGGCAAGTATTAACACTTAGCCAGTTTTTTCTCTTCTTTCCCTCTCTCTACACACACACACACACACACACACATTCACATACACACACGTATACACATTTATACATATGTGTATAGCACAACACAAACATAATATATTCACATCTTTTAATTGAACCACTTGAATGCCAATTGCAGACATCAAGGTACAAGGTCTAACAATTTAGTCACAAACTCATCTTAGAAAAAGCTCTACATACCTCATAGCTCAACATCACTATGGTCACCTTCTGAGTACAATCCTTGGGAAGCTATTTATCGATGCCAGTGCCTAGTCCACCCTTCAAAGGACCTTTGTAACTCTTCTCTGGAATGACCATCAGAGCTGTCATTGTATGGTCCACAAAAACATCCAACAATAATGAATGCCCCTCAGTGAGACATTGCTGCATGTTGACATGAACATGGTTGTGAGACACTGATACACTAAAGCTATGAAACATTACCAAGTTATTTATACAATACCGCCAATTTAAGTTCACAGTGGCAAGTTTGCAATTTTATGGTCTGATCTTGTATGATAATAGCTCTGATGGCTGTTCCAGTAAAACAGTTCCAAAATTACTTTGAAGGGTGGACTAGGCACTGGTACCAGTACTGCTAAGGTGACCGTAGTAGTTTTCCCCAATAAGACATGTAGCATTTTTTCTAGGATGAGTTCATGAACTTGATTTTCAGACTTCACACACCATCTCATCTCTCTGAAGAAGAATAATGACATTCTCAAATATAAGGATATTTTTGGTTTATCCAGTTGCCCTCTTCTTTTTTTAGTAGCTAATTTAATTGCTCTTATTCATAATTAAAATAATCAAGAATGTATTTAATATAGAACTCTCAATGAGAACAATGATATAGCACCTTTTTCAGACACAAGGAGATTTTTTTGTGGCTTCACTCATGACAAGACTGCCCTCACTCCTCTTCAGGACTAACCTGTGTCTAGAGCCCACCATCTAAACAGGCGAATGGCTCTTGATAGTTGTGTGGTAAACATGTTTGTAGTTTCATTCACTCGGATACTATAAAGACAAAAGGGAAATTTCTTGCCTTCCTTTCTTCTCTTTTTGTAGTTTCCAGATGGTAAATCATTTTCTGAAAAATCCTGTGCCTTCCAAGTAGAGTTCATCTCCTGGTACAAGTTAGACTGCACCATCTGAGGTGAATTAAGTGACTGGCATCCATCTTTCACACCTTAATAAAACACAGCACACAATTTGATTCAAGTCAGAGAGAAAAGCAACGTTCCAAATCCCTCTTATTCCAAAGTGCTGATGTGCACATTCTTTAGACATAGAACTCTTCACAAATCCTGTGGAAGGTGAACATTTGGTGCAGACAGCTGTTAGGAGACTTAAAGTGTAGACATCAACCTGGTCATTGTTATTTGTCAACAAAGCAAATTAACATAGTCAACACTCAGACAGAATTTTCACCATAGGAGGTGATAAATGTGAGTGAGCCAGCAAATTATATTATAGAATAATTATTATGTTATGGCTCTGAAGGGAATCAGGTTATGCCCCCCCTCCCAAATATGCCACTTTGACTAAGAATTATTTTGAGTTGAATACTTTTGAGTTCGTGAAATCTTTTATCTGCTTCAAAGCAGATCCTGCCCAAAGAACTCAATCATCATCAATCCCCTTCTGGGGGCAACTCTAGTCTTCTCTCCGGAAGGACATCTGGGTAGACATTGTCATGAACTATTACCTATCTATTCTTGTAAAGGCCCATTTATCTTTCCATAAAGTCATTTCCCGTTCTACTAGGGACCTTTTCCCCCTCCCCTTATTCTTCTAAGTTGCCCCAAATTCTAACCACTTTTTTGAGTTACTTATTGTTGAGTGTTCTCATGTGTATGTGCAGTACACATGCCAATAAACTTCTGTTTTTCTTTACTTTTTTCAATTTATCTTTTGTCAGCCTACTTTTACAGGCCCCCGGCCACAGAATTTAGGAGAGTGGAAGGAAAAGGACTTTTCCCCCCTCCCAAAGCTGTCAGGATGCACTGTGATCATCTAGCAGACAGGTAGCCTGTAGCATGGAAGGATCACAAACCTGTGAAGTGGGAAGCGATGATGGATCTTGAACCCAAGCTTTCAAAGCTCAGTTGTTTCTACTACACAATGCCCTTTAGTAAATACCAACAGCTATTACTTGAAACTAGCAGCAGCAGCAGAAATAATAACAGGAGGCCAACTAAATGCATCAACAAATGAAAACCACCATGGAAGTTAGTCATCTGACTTGTTTTGTTTACAGCTACTTGACCCAAGGAGCAGAGAGCTGTAGCCATCTGGAGGAATACACGTTTTGCACTTAATGGAAATGAGTACCACAATCCAACCAATCAGAGGATTCCATTTAGGTTAGTTCAGCTGTTCTTTGCTTTTAATTTTTTCATAGTATGCTATCAATTCTATTTTATTTATTAATTCGTTTATTCCAAAATATTAAGGGGGGTACAAATGCTTTCATTATGTGAATACCTTGTATAATGCTCAAGCCAGGGCTTTTGGTGTTCCTGTTAACAGAATAGGGTTCATTGAACCAAATAGGTTCACCCTCTCTTTTTCTTGGTTTCCAATGTCCTTTATATGTCCTTGGGCCAGTATATATATATATACCCATTGTTTAGCTTCCACTTATTTGTGAGAACATATGCTGCTTAGTTTTCTGAGATTCTTCCCTTTGTATAATGGTCTCCAGTTCCATCCAAGTTGTTGCAGAGGACATTATTTCATTCCTTTTTATGGATGAGTAGTACTCCGTGATGTGTATGTATGTGTGTGGGTGTGTGTTTGTATGCATCCCATTTTCTTAATCCACTCATGAATTGATGGGCACTTAGATTAATGCCATATCTTTACAATTGTGAATTGTGCTACAATAAACATTTGAGTGCAGGTGTCTTGTTGATGAAATGACTTATTTTCCTTTGTTTGGATACCCAAGAGCAGGATTGCTGTGTTGAATGTTAAGTCTACATTTACTTCTTTGAGGAATCTTCATACAGTTTTTCATAGAGGCTATACTGATTCATAGTCCCACTAACAGTATAAACATTTCTTTTTCTCTGTATCCATACCAGTATCTATTGTTCTTTGACTTTTTAGTAATGGTAATTCTGACAGGCAAAATGGTATGTCATCATGGTTTTATTTTGCATTTCTCTGATGATTAGTAATATTGAGCATTTCTTCATATATTTGTCAGCCATTTATCTAATCTTCTTTTGAAAAACTTCTGTCTATGTCATTTTTCCACTTTTTAATGAGGTTGTTTGTTTTCTTTCTTGCTGATTTGTTAGACTTCTTTGTAGATTCTGGATATTAGCCCTTTATTTGATACATAGTTGTGAAATATTTTCTTCCATTCCCTAGGTTGTCCATTTACTCTGCTGATCATTTCCTTTGCTGTGCAGAAATGTTTTAATTTGATCACGTTCCATTTATTTATTTTTGTTGTTGCTATGATTGTCATTGGGATCTTCTTCATAAATTTCTTGTCTAGGCCACTATATGTGTTTTTCCAATATTGTCTTTAGAATTCTTATGGTTTTATACCTTACATTTTAAGTCTTTTATCCATCTTGAATGAATTATTGTAAGTGGTGATGGGAGATAGGGGTCCTGTTTCCATTTTCTGCATGTGGTTATCCAGCTTTACCCATTTATTGAATAGGGCTTCTTTCCCCAGTGTATATTGTCTGCTTTGTCAAGATCAGTTGGTTGTAGACATATAGTTTTTTTTTTTTTTCTGGGTTCTCTATTGTGTTCCATTGATCTTTGTCTCACTTTTATTCTAGTACCATGTTGTCATGCTTACTTCAGCCTCATAGCAAAGTTTGAAGTTACAGAATGCAATGCCTACAGATTTGTTCTTTTTGCTAAAGATTACTTTGATTATTTGGGTTCCTTTTTTTGGTTCTAAATGAAGCATAAAATTATTATGATTATTTTTTATATCTGTGAAAATATGACACTGGTATTTTGGTGGGGATTGTATTTAATCTGTAAATCACTTTGGGTAGTATGGATATTTTAGCAATATTAATTCTACCAATCCTTGAGGATGATGTGTTTTGTTATTTGTTTGTGTCATCTGTGATTTCTTTCATCATTTTCTCATAGTTCTCTATTCATAGTTCTATTAGAGATGTTTCACCTCCTTGTTTAAATATATTCCTAACAGCTGGGTGCAGTGGCTCATTCCTGTAATCTTAGTACTCTGGGAGCCCGAGGTGGGTGGATAGCTTGAGCTTAGGAATTTGAGACTGATATGAGCAAGAATGAAACCCTGTCTTGACTAAAAAAAGGAAAAGCTGAGGCAAGAGGATCGCTTTAGCCTAAGAGTTTGAAATTGCTGTGAGATATGATGTGACAGCCTTCTAACAAGGGTGGCACAGTGAGATGCTGTCTCAAAAAAAAAATGTATATTCTTATGAATTTATTTTCTTTGTATATGAATGAATATTACTGAGTCTTTGATTTGGCTCTCACCTTGGCTGTTATTAGTATAAAGAAATGATACTGATCTTTATACATTGATTTTATTACCTGTGGCTTTACTGAATTTATTTATCAATTCTAGGAGTCTTTTGGTAGAGTCTTTGGGGTTTTTTTATATACAAGATCAGAAAAAAGCAATAATTTGACTTCCTCTTTCCTGATTTGGAGGCCTATCTTTCTTTCTCTTGTGTGATTGCTCTGGTGAGGAATTCCAGTACAGTGTAGAATAGATGTGGTGACAGTGGACACTCTTATCTTGCCCAAGTTCCTTTCAAATTCTTTTCTTTTTTTATGGTGCCAATTTTAAATACAGCTTTATTTAAGACATTGCATTTTACACTTACAATACAGTGCCTTCAAAGTGCAATGTTATTTCCCTCCCCTGTGCACATGTTCCATATTCAAGTATTGAGAATGCCCAGTAACTCTATAGCAGCCCAAATTTAAATCTGCCATATGATTTGCTACAAATTTGGATACTTCAATATTTTACTGTGTGGAACAATGCTACATCTACACTTGGGTTGGCTTAATCAACCTCTTCAGTGGTGGGGCCAGAGGAAGCACCAGCAGAAGGAGGAGCCCCACCACCAGGGAAGCCCCAGGCATTCTTCCTGGTATGGCCCCTGGCATTCTTCCTGCACTCTGGTACAAATTGGTAATGATGGGGTTGCAGACTTTCTCCAGCTCCTTCTGATGATGTTCAAATTCTTCCTTCTCTAGAGTCTGGTTTTTATCAAGCCAGTTGATCATTTCATTACACTTGTCAAGAATCTTCTGTTTGTCCTCATCATTGATCTTGCCTTTTAGTTTCTCATCTTCAACAGTTGCTTTCATGTCAAATGCATAGAACCCAAGTGAATTCTTTGATGAAACCTTGTCCCTCTGCTTCTCATCTTCAGCTTTGTACTTCTCAGCTTCCTGGACCATACATTCAATGTCTTCCTTGCTCAAACATCCCTTTGTCATTAGTAATAGTAATCTTATTTTCTTTTCCTGTACTCTTATCCACAATAGAGACATTGAGAAAACCATTGGCATCAATATCAAAAGTGACTTCAATTTGAGGAACACCACGGGGAGCAGGAGGTATGCCTGTAAGTTCAAACTTGCCAAGCAAGTTGTCATCCTTGGTCATGGCACACTCACCTTCATAAACTTGGTTGAGCACACCTGGCTGGGTGTCAGAGTAGGTCGTGAAGGTCTGTGTCTACTTGGTAGGAATAGTAGTATTGCGTTTAATGAGCACAGTCATAACTCCACCAGCAGTCTCAATACCCAGAGAAAGAGGAGTAACATCCAAAAGTAGCAAATCTTGAACATTCTTGGATTTGTCACCAGATAGGATGGCTGCTGGACAGCTGCACCATAAGCAACAACCTCATCAGGGTTGATGCTCTTATTCAGTTCTTTTCCATTGAAGAAGTCTTGGAGGAGCTTTCGAAGCTTGGGGATATGGGTAGAACCATCAACCAGGATAATGTCATGAATCTGTGACTTGTCTAGTTTGGCATCTCAAAGGGCTTTATCTACAGTGTCCAGGGTGCCATGGAACAGATCAGCATTCAATTCTTCAAACTGGGCACAGGTAATGAAGGTATAGAAGTTGATTCCTTCATAAAGGAAATCAATCTCAATACTGGCCTGGATGCTGGAAGATAGAGTATGCGTAGCATGTTTTCAAGCAGTACGGAGGTGACGGACAGCTCTTTTATTCTCACTGATGTCCTTATGTTTGTACTTAAACTCAGCAATAACATGGTTGACTATTCGGTTGTCAAAGTCTTCATCACCCACGTGAGTATCTCCAGCTGTAGGTTTGACCTCAAAGATTCCATCCTCAATAGTGAGGATTGACACATTGAAAGTGCCACCTCCAAGGTCAAAGATCAGCACATTTTTTTCAGCATCAAGCTTTTTGTCTAGGCCATTAGCAATAGGAGCAGCAGTTGGCTTATTTATAATCCTAAGAACATTGAGACCAGCAATAGTTCCAGCATCTTTGGTAGCCTGATGCTGAGAATCATTGAAGTAAGCTGGCACAGTGACCACAGCATTGCTAGAAGTCTTTCCAAGATAGGCTTCTGCAATTTCCTTAATTTTTGTCAGAACCATGGAAGACACCTCCTCTGAATAGAAAATTTTTGTCTCTCCTTTGTATTCTACTTGGACCTTGGGCCTGCCTGCATCATTCACCACCATGAAAGGCCAATGTTTCATATCAGATTGGACAATAGCATCATCAAACTTGCATCCAATCGGACACTGGGCATCAAAAACTGTGTTTGTGGGGTTCATTGCAACTTGATTTTTTGCAGCATCACCAATCCATCATTTGGTGTCAGTAAAGGCAACATAATTTGGAGTGGTTCGGTTTCCCTGATCATTGGCAATTATCCCTACTTTACCGCACTGAAAGACACCCACACAAAAGTAGGTGGTCCCAAGATCAATACCAACTGCAGGTCCTTTAGACATGGTTGTTTACTTGTAGAGCCAGCATGGATTACATAAGACACACAGAAGACCCAGAAGCTACCACCATGGTCAATGAACTCATTTCAAATTCTTGTGGGGAATGCTTTCAACTTTCCTCATTTAGTATGGCATTTTCTATGAGTCTGCCATTCAGGGATTTTATAATTTTAAGGTATGTCCCTTCTATGCCTAGTTTGTTGAGCACCCTTTATCATGAAAGGGTGCTATATTTTATTGAATGATTTTTTTGCATCTATTGATATGATCACATGTTCTTTGTTTTTTTCTATTTATGTGATGAATCATATTTATTGATTTGCATATGTTGAACCATCCTTGCATCTCTGGAATAAAATCCACTTGATCACAGTGAAATATATTTTTGATGTGGTATTAAATTTAATCTGATAGTATTTTTGGAGGATTTTGCATCTATGTTCACAAGGAATATTGGTCTGTAGTTTTCTTTTTCAGTTGGGTCCTTTCCTGGCTTAGGTATCAAGGTGATACTGGTTTCACAGAGGGGGTTAGGGAAGATACTCTCCTTCTTAATATTGTGGAATAGTTTCCAAAGGATAGATACAAGTTCTTCCTTGTAGGTCTGATAGAATTTGGTTGTGTATCTACTCAGCTGAGTTTGGACCAGGGCTTTGTTTTTTGGGGGAGGATGTTATAAAATTTAAATGTTTGTATGTGAGTGAAACACTCAATATATAATCTCTTGAAATTTCACATTCACATATATGTTAGGGGGAAAATAGTGACCTAGATTGAGAGCTGCTAAATGAAACAACAAATTAAGTGCAGGGTGAGGTTTCTTAGGATCCAGGGTTGAATCCAGTGCTCATTCAAGAAATTCAGAATGGGGAAAGAGGCACCACTATTATGAACTACAAATGTGCTGTCACACTGAGAGGTGACACAGGCAGGCCCAAGGACAGAGAAATGGGTGTTAGAAACAGCAGGGAAAAGTTTTTTAAAATTCTTTGAAAAATGATTTACATGTAAATCATGAAGAAAGGATTTAATAACAATAATGAAAACAATAGTAAGTATAAATAAAACCTTCCCTGTGGCTTATAGGCCCCCATCCATCCTGTGTATTTTTGCTCTCCTATCTTTCTCTTTGCTGCAGTTAAATTTCTTTTAGTCCCTGAAATATGTTCCAACTCAGCATTTGTACATAGTCTTGCTATAGGAAACCCAGTTTCCCATTGCCCTCACCCCTTCACCTTACTCACTCTTCAAGATCCAGATGAAACAACTCCTCCTTAGGGAAACTTTCCCAAATTCCCTGAGAATAAATGAGATTGCCCCTGTTCTATGGTCTCAAGGCTGCTGATTGCTTATAGATGTCCATAATAATCATGGTAATTTTATTCTTGTTCAATGCATCTTCCACAAGACTCTCAATTCTGTGAGGTCAGAGGTTATGTCTGTATCCCCAGTTTGCACCACAGCCTGGCACAAGGGTATTCAGTAAACAATCATTGAACTAATTATCAATAAACAAAATAACATCTGGATAACATTTTCTGTAAGTAAAATACCTGATAGGGAAAGGAGGTATAATTCAGTAGCTCCCTGAAATTGCTACAAATTACATCAAATTCTTATTTATCTCAGGTTGTCCAGAATATTGAAAGCTTAAAATCTGATAATAATATTGTATCAATAACACTTTTTAAATATAATAATTTTAATTACACATATACTTTTTAATATAGCCATTATAGTTTCTTTTATCCTTAAGAATTATTTCACATCAAACTACTAATAAGTGGATAGAAAGCATCTAGTTTGACTCTTCTGGTTTTCTTTGTTCATTCATTGATTCACATGTTCATTCCCCTGTTCTGTCCTAGGAGGTGTGGAAGGTGCTGTGGTTGTCTTTGCCACACTCTAGCTTAAGTAAAAATGCTGGAAGAGTTGAAGGCACAAGGAAAATTAAGAGAAAGTAAGGAATGTCCAACAGTCATAGGCTGCAAAATCAACTTATTGACTAGAAGTCCAGCAGCTTAGGCAGCACTAAGCTTCTCCCACTTGACCCACTGCAAGTTTAGCTCCATGCAAAAGACTTCTCATTCCAGAGTCTCTGCTCTTGGAAGGGCTTTAATTCGGGTCACATAGGGAATTGTGCCCTCTGTGATCCATAAGGTCATATAGCAATCTTACAGCTCAGGCTGGTACCTTCTGATAGAGGGCCCTCAGAGCCTTAAAGAAGAATTGAGGATACACCTATACACACACATTATTTGCTTCTTGTATCTATATAATGATCTATATAATGATACAAGAAGCAAAAAAGTTAATCATCTATATAATGATACAAGAAGCAAAATTATCATACACCACGACCAAGTGGGTTTTATCCCAGGATCTCAAGGATGGTTCAACATACGTAAATCTATAAATATAATTCACCACATAAACAAATTAAAAAACAAAGACCACATGATTCTCTCAATCGATGCAGAAAAAGCTTT
>CAUYQV010092789.1:0-25005 GCA_963574575.1 Galagoides demidoff | reverse complement strand
GAGCCTCAAGCTATCCCCCTGGGTAGAGTGCCATGGCATCACAGCTCATAGCAACCTCCAACTCCTGGGCTCAAGCCAGTCTCCTGCCTCAGCCTCCCAAGTAGCTGGGACCACAGGCGCCCGCCACAACGCCCAGCCATTTTTTGGTTGCAGCTATCATTGTTGTTTGGCGGGCCGGGCTGGGGATTCAAACCTGCCACCTTAGGTGTACGTGGCTGGCGCCTTAGCCGATTGAGCCACAGGCGCCGAGCCAACATACTGGTATGTTCATGGCATCGACATTCACCCCAATTGCTCTAAGTGAACATCTAGTCATCATCTCTGATTGTTCTGCTTCTCACAGAAAGTACTATCGGCTCTACTATCAGGTACTAGCCCCAACAACACTATGGGTTCCCTCCCCATGGCTTGATCAAACACAAGGATGAAGAAAATGAAAATTTTAAGAGACAAAGAGAAAGAGTCGAGCTGGACTAGGGGACCGCAGGTCCTTTGTGAGTGAGGCTTAACACACATGCAGGGTCTTATCTCCCGCCAGGTCCGTTTTTATTTCACACATCATTGTTTTAATCACAAGTCTTATGAGGGGAAGGTAAACAATTCTGATATGGTTCTTGCTATGTTTGCATTTTTGTAACTAAATTATTTCTTTAACTGTTAATTGGATGGATTTACTTGTTATTTTGTTGTTTTAAAGTATTCATGATCTTTAACACAAATAGAGTATGGAATGGTGAAAACCAGTCTGAGAGGACAGTAGAAAAGACCGCAATGAAGTCACCCACAAATCATGGAGGTGACAATTAATATTTAAGAAGCTTGTTGTACACACAGACAGACGCTTCTGGTCATGTCAAGGTGACAAAAGCAAAGAGATACTTTATCTCTTTATCTGGTCTGGAACAAATCTTGCCCTTTTTAACAAAAGTTTAAACATTCTGTATATCTAACCTTATAAAGGCTCGCTCGCTCTCTCTCAGAGTGAACAGCCCCACCCGTTCCCGCAAGTCTTGTCTGTCTGGAGACCTCCCTGGCTGCAGAGTCACGCTGGGGGAGGGGTGAAATTTCAGCAAGCTGCTCCTTAAGGTTTTTTGTTGTTGTTGTTCTTTTTTTTTTTTTTTTTGTCCAAGACAGAGTGTTACTCTATCCCCCTTGGTAGAGTACCACGGCATCATAGCTCACAGCAACCTCAAACTCTTAGGCTCAAGTGATTCTCTTGCCTCAGAGATTGTATATTCATGGCATCAACATTCACCCCAATCGCTCTAAGTGAACACCTAGTTATCATCTCTGATTGTTCTGCTTCTCACAGAAAGTACTGAGTAGCTGGGACTATAGGTGCCTACCACAAAGCCGGGGCTATTTTTAGAGGCAGGGGTCTCCCTCTGGCTCAGGCTGGTATTGAACCTGTGAGCTCAGGTGATCTGCCCACCTTGGCCTCTCACCTCCTTAAGTTTTAAAGTGCCAGGCCTCCAGCTGCAGGGTGTGTTGGGATGAGGATTCTTCTGAATCCACTTCTCTCCTATTTCGGTTTTTCCTTTGTCTATCTTCTGTAATCACTTTTTTAAATTTAATTTTCACTTATAATACTTACACAACTAATACTTTAAGCTTACAAAATCATTATTGCTAGCAATGTAAGTATATCAAGATATGACTCTTCCCTTAAGTACTTCTACCTGTCCCTGTCCTCCACCTTGACACTGTAACCCATGTGTAATCTCCCTCTCCATGCCCCTACACCACTTGGTCATTCTCCGCTGCATGGCTGCAATGGTCTTCCTTCTCCTTTCTACACACAGAGCCCACAATTTACACAGAACTTAAAGGGATCTTTCTGAAACAAAATTTGGTAAGTCCTGCCGCTGCTTCACCCCCTGAGAATAAAGTCCAAACTAACATAACCTGCCCCACTATCTCTCCTCATCTACCTTGCTGTATATAGCTGGCCACACCTTTTTGCTTTAAGTTAAATACTTCAAGAAACAACGAAGCCCCAAGGCCTTTGCAATTTCTGTTCTCTATACCTGAACATTTTTACCCTTAGCTCTTTCCTCTGATTTTTACCTGACTGGCTCCTTCCTAAATTCAGACCTCAACTAACTGCCTTGCTGTAGAGAGGCTTCCCTAAGAACCCTAAAATGCAGCTCAGGGCCTGTGGCTCAAGTAGGTAAGGCGCCAGCCACATACACCTAAGGTGGCAGGTTTGAATCCAGCCCGGGCCCACCAAAACAATGACCGCTGCAACCAAAAAAATAGCTGGGCATTGTGACGGGTGCCTGTGGTCCCAGCTACTTGGGAGGCTGAGGCAGGAGACTTGCTTGATCCCAGGAGTTGGAGGGTGCTGAGCTGTGATGCCACAGCACTCTACCCACAGGGACAGCTTGAGGCTCTGTCTCAAAAAAAAACTCAAAAAAAAAAAACCACATTTATGTAGACATGGAATTAGTACTACCCATGTATAATGTGAATTCTTATTTTCCCCTCAAAAATCTGGACAATTTTGTACAAGATAACATAGTTAAATATAACAAGTACATAGTGGAAATCAGGATTGTAAAACAAAAAATGTGATAATTAACATAAAAAGCTTAAAATGAAATAATATTCATGGTATAAAGTCAAGTTTAAAGGTAACTTATAAAAACTTACATAGAATATAATCCCAATGTATAAAAAAAAAATGTGCCAAATTTACAAACAATACCCCATGGCTAATCTTTGTACAATCCTAGTTTCATTGTTTTATCTTAAATTTTCTAAACATTATTCTTCTTAAAATATGGTTTGGAGGTCTCTCTCACCTCTGCTCCTTCGTGAGAGGGACCCGCTTCTACCCTAGTGGCTCTAAACTTTCTCTTTGTTCTTCCTAAATAAAATTTCTCTTTGTTACACTGAAAAAAAAAAATATGAATTGGAGAAGCACTTGAATTCCTTTAAGATATCAGTTGGAAGGAGGGAGATAAGAAGGAAAAAACATTTATAGAAGTTGGATAAATAATACATGGGAAAAGATTCAAAAGCAATGCCCATCCTGTAACACCTGTATTATAAAGTAAACAGAGAATGAAAGAATAGAATCAACATCTACTCTATATAAAATGCAGAACAAAGTCCAAACTGAAGGATACTATTACGCCATAAACTTCTCCATGATTACACTCAATCCAAACTCTGGCAATTTAACATCAGCAGAGTTCCCCACTTCCACTCCAGCCTGCTCTCCACCCCTAAAAAGTCATTATTAAATTTCTTCATTACAGAATTATTTTTATAATCAAAAGAAATCACTCTGAACAACTTTGTCTAGATCCTATTCTGTAGTTTCTTTTTAACCCACGTGGAAATTTGGATGCATCTATCACATGCATATTATTTTTTATAGTATTTTGTGCTGTTTACTACTCTTTTTTTTTTTTTTTTTTTTTGAGACAGAGCTTCAAGCTCTCCCCCTGGGTAGAGTACCGTGGCATCAAAGCTCACAGCAACCTCCAACTCCTGGGCTCAAGCGAGTCTCCTGCCTCAGCCTCCCAAGTAGCTGGGACTACAGGTGCCTGCCACAATGCCTGGCTATATGTTTACCACTCTTGAACAAGTGGTTTGTTCTAGTGATCTCTAAATCAGCAGGTAAAACTGTTTTCTTCCCGGAGCAGTAGGAGTTATTGTACAAACAGGTACAGACAAAGGGAGGAAACGCCCAGCCAACAGTACCAACAACAGACTAAAGAATAGTATAGTCTGAATTCCTTGGCATGGCATCTGATCTACCACAGTTGGCCCACATCATTCCTCTAAGTGTTCTCCATTTACTCCCCACCATGAATTCTCTGCACATCAGAGTTTCCTCTGTTAGAACATACCCTGCTCTCTTCCTACAGTGATAACCAACATGTGGGCACTGGCACACAAACAGATCTGGAGTCAAAGCCAAATCATGCCAGCATGGGCCTTGGGCAAGTCACAGCTTCTTTGAGGTTCGACTTCCTCATATTGTAAAATGATGATTATAAAAAACTTACCTGGTGAGTTAATGTGAGGATTAGAAGTAACTGATGGAAAAACCCCTGCACAGTGCTGGGAATACAACAGGCATACAATACAACGCTGTTACACCTCAGCTCCGTGCGTTCACACACCTCACTTGCTCTAACTGGAATGTTGCTCTTTCCCCTCTCCACTGGAAAATACTTCTTACCAATTAAGACCTAAAGCATAATTCCAGTTCATCTTACGTAAGACCTTCCTTGACTCCCTTAATTAATGGCTCCCTTTTCCGCACTAGTTCAGTACTTTGTTCTTTTCTCCATCATACTTCTTATTATATTAAACTGTAATTATTTTCTCTTTTTCCCTGAAAGAAGACTAAAGTTCCTTAAAAACTTGGTATCTTTGCAGTATCTTTCCCCACCTAGCAGGGGAGCACACGGAGCAGGCTCTCCCGTGTTTCTGAACACACCAACTAGAAAACAATCTGCAACATGCTGAGCATATGGGGGGAGGAGTGACCAGGGCAAATGCCACAGAGACACCCAATAGGGTGAAAATAAAAAAGGAGCTGTCTCCTTTGGCTATTGGAAGCCCAGGAGCAACTACAGAGAGATGAATTTCAGCAAAGTAGTAGGAACTGAGCGATGAAGGGGGAGTCAGCAGGTGAAGACAATGTCTTTTTTTTTTTTCAGTTTTCAGCAGGGATGGGTTTGAACCCACCACCTCTGGCATGTGGGACCAGCTCCCTAACCCTTTGAACCACAGGTGCTGCCCTAAAGACAATGTCTTTAGGAAATTTAGTAATTATGGGGAAAAGCAAGCTGAAGTTAAAGCGTCTCTGCTTGTCAAGATAAACCAAGAAGATGAGCACTTAAAGAATAAACAAGATCCCTGGGGGGATGGGGAGAGGGCCCGATAATGCCAGACACAGAGGGAAGAAGATTGAGGTTGAAATGCAACTTAAGTTTTTAAGTTTGTAAAAGCAGTCTGAGAAGATATAGGGTTTTTTTTAAAATAATGGACTAGATTGGTTCGGCGCCTGTGGCTCAAGTGGCTAAGGCGCCAGCCACAGACACCTAAGGTGTAGGGTTTGAATCCAGCCCGGACCCGCCAAACAACAATGACGGCTGCAACCAAAATATAGCCGGGCATTGTGGCGGGAGCCTGTGGTCCCAGCTACTTGGGAGGCCAAGGCAGGAGACTCCCTTGAGCCCAGGAGTTGGAGGTTGCTGTGAGCTGTGAAGCCACAGCACTCTACCCAGGGGCATAGCTTGAGGCTCTGTCTCAAAAAATAAATAAATAAATAAAATAATGGACTAGATTATCCCTAAAGACTTTTCCAGCACAAAACATTCAGTTATGTAACTTTTAATACCAATGAAATACCTCCAAAACCCACCCCTTTCTTTTCTATCACCACTGCCCTCACAACCATCATCAGATATCAGGTTGGTATCCCATGTCTCTGCTCGCTACCCTTCTCTGTCATTAGACTGATCTTCCCAAGCCACTGTTTTGCACATAACGTTTTTCATATTTCAGGCAAACAAATGGGGATATAGACAGATGTGTATAGTTATGCATATGTACACTATGACACCTGTAGAAAATGTGGCTTTGTTCCAGTTTAACTGGTATGTTAAAACTGAATAAGTTGAATATGACACTGATTATGTCTTTGCTTGCATGCAAATGCAAGAAACCCTCAGTAAGCACAGAAAACTGCAACCCAGCCACCCAGGAGTGCACGTACACACACCACATACCTCCTAAGCCACCCCATTTTGCCGTCTGTTGCAAACCACACCCATCCACATCTGCTGTAACACTTACATTAATACTTCGGTTTCAGATCACCCTCTTTCTGCTATTTCACAGTAAGTCACAAAGCTGCCACTCTGACACCCACTTTCATTAAGAAACTTCAGGTCTTTTTCAAGGTCATAGTCTATTTATTGTAGTATATATGCACTTCCTGAAACATTTAAACTGCTAGTCTTCATTAGGTTCCTATCTTTTTATATACCACTGACAAAGTTTTTGAGAGTCATGTTCCATCACTCCATATGCCCTCAAGTTTTTACTGTGTGGTACTGAGTTTTAGGAACTTACTACTGAGTTATAGCATATGTGCATTTATAATCTCGGCAGCTCTGACCACCAATTTCCCAGTGAAACCAATGGTTATAGAGGAGGTTTAAAAAAAAAAATCTGGTCACTCTTCACAATTACCTGAAGGTTCTAGTACCTGGGAGACTCTGAATCACCTAACCACTGAAACATGATATATGAAAAGAAATAAACAACTGTTTATCCAAGACAACCTATTCATCTGCTAATTCAAAACCCATATAATACAGGAGAGAAGCAATAGGGTCCTTTCCCAATGAAGTAATGCTTATGGATTTTAACATCAAACAGCACAAGATACATCCATCCCTATTTTTGAAGTTAAGAATAACATCATAAAAATACTCACGATGCGTGGTTAAATATACTCACAATTCTCCATTCACAGTGTGGACCCATTTGTTCAATTAATACGATCTTACTTTTTACTCATATGCCTCAAGCACCATCTTCTGAGTATCAATTCTATCTATCTTCATAACTGAGATTTACTTTCTTTTTAAATACCACTAAAAAATATTCTGGAAAAAATTCCAAAAATAAAATCGACTCATACTTTATATAACCCGCAAATTATCTAAGCAATATTAAGCAGTTTGCTTATATGCTGATAAATAAGCTTAGTCTCAATTATCTTTTTCAGTTAATTTTATTATAAAACACCTGCTTGAAGACTGTATTTTATTATTTTTAATTATCATACTTAGTCCCCTTTAGAGTTATTACAAGGAGCCTGGAAAATTTTTAGCTTTCTTAGAATTATAATCTACAACATAAGTTCCCTTTTATTCAGCAAACCCTAACAAAATACAACTTTTCACAATACAACTGCCCTATTTCTTTAAATTCAGTAGATAAAATAAATGAGACTATTATTGAAAAATACACTGTGACTCACAAATATCTGTTCAACAGAATTTCTAAAAATTACCACAGGCCCACCTGTTGTGCCCCGTGGCTCATGCATATAATCCCAGCACTCTGGGCAGCCTCAGTGGGAGAACTGCTTAAGGTCAGGAGTTTAGGACCAAGACCAGCCTGGATAGCATACCCGGCGGTCACCTCCACAGATGAATTTGGCAGATGGTACACACCTGTAGTCCTGGCTACTCTGAATGATGAGGCAAGAGGATCACTTGAGCTAGGAGTTCAGGAGTTCAAGGCTGCAGTGAGCTATGATTGCACCACTGCACGCTAGCCTGGGGAACAGAGGGAGTTTCTAACTTTAAAAAAAAAAAAACTACCACAGAATAAAATTTACCAGTCAATTGTCAATTCACTGCTAAGATTTGAACTTATTTCTACCTTTGAGGTATACAAGCAGCAAAAGCTTTTAGAAATTAAATGTTCCTATAATTTCATTCAAACGTGGTGTCCAGTGTTATTTTTCAGTAATCTGGAGACAAACCTCAGCTGGCTGAGGTTTGATTCTATGCCAGCAGGTATGTGGCTATAATACTGTACAACTGCCTAAAACTTAAACTGAAAGTTGTATGAGAAGTTAACCAAATAAGTTTAGAATCAATTCCCAGACAAGGACATCTGCAGGTCTAATATGTAAGATTTAAAAACAAAAGGAAAAAAATTCTTGCACTTGATAGTTTGACAAGACAGCCAAAAAAAGCTTTAAAAGTTTGAGTAGCTAATTATTTAAACACAATTTATAAATATATCTTCTCTTAAAGTAAAAATTAAAAGTAAGTTAAAGTTCTAATTACATAACACATTAAGTGTTAGAGGTTTTTTTCTATAGTATAGGTTTCTAACAGATTCTGGAGAAGAAGCAAGGCAAACACATTTTGCACTAAATACGTTAACATTACATAAATGTTTAAAGTGCTTTGAATTTCCAAGTAACTCAAGCTGTCAAAATATCTAGTTTTTAACTGGAAGGTAAAGGTGAGGAAGTTTACCAGCTTTATAAGAAATTTCTACCAGACAGCAATGGTTATTAACATAACCTATACGGTAACTAAAATTTATCATTTTGGCATCTTTCTAACATTTCCAGAAACAGTTTGTTTCATTCATGTAAGAACCCTGCTAGATAACCAGTATCATCAGTAAACTAGTATAGGGTATTTAAGTCAGTTCTTCCCAAACTTTAGTGTATAGACAAGAATCACTCAAGAACATGTTAAAATGCAATCTCAGGTGACTCCCACCAAGAGACTAAGGCAGATCTCAGAAATCTGCACTTTAATAAACACAGGTGGACACTACACAGATGATTCTCTGGGCCCCTCATTCCACCCCAAACACTACTTTTGCAACACTGATTCCCGTAACATGACTAAGATTATAAGTGATCTAAAACGCCAAATTTTTTTTTTTTACTCTTTATCAATATTCTCATATGTTTAAATGATAGAGCTCTGCAGAGCTCCATAACACTAAATAAAACTTTAAGTAACTTAAAAGTATCATACCTAGTTAAATTAAATATAATTTAATTTCTCTTAACTCCAGTAGTGCCCAAGTTTTAAGAAACTTAAAACTGGGGAGATCCTACCAGCTCATTTGCTCTGTAAAATTTGGGAAAGTCCGATGTTATATTATTTTAACTTAATAGTTTCTCCTGGTTATCATGAAAAATTAAGATAAAAATACAAAAGCACTTAGAGTATACCTGCATGACTATACTAAAAAGCCTTAAACTATATATTTTTAAAGAGGAATTTACAGTATGGGAATTATATTTCAATTTCTAAAAAAAATAAAAAGCACTGAAAAAATTTCAAATTACTATTAAATAGCATAATTGTTTTCTAGCCTACATCATAGGTGCTAAGAACCAATGTGGACATAATAAAGAGCATCATCAGCTCTTGATAATGATTTTAAATAAGATTTTTAATGCCATTGTGTTTGTATTTGCTCTTAATTTTTCCACTGATGTGCTATTTCATTCATCTCTCATAAATAGAGTTATTTTTGAATTCTACAGTAATATTTTAACATCTTATACTTTACCACTAACATGATCTCTGTAATTTTGGGACAGTCTCTGTCATTAGAATGCAGTGGCAACATCACAGCTCACTGCAACCTCAAACTCCTGAGCTCAAGCAATCCTCCTGCCTTAGCCTCAAACAGCTTAGGACTACAGGTGTACACCACTATGCCTATCTAATAGTTTCTGGTTTTTTGCAGAGACAGGGCCTCAGTTTTACTCAGGCTGATCTCAAACTCTGACCTCAAGCAATCCTCCTACCTCACCTTCCAGAGTGCTAGGATTACAAGCATGAGTCATCTCCCCAGTTTGTAGGTTTGTATTTCTTAAACTACATACACAGTATGTAATACAACAAACTATAGTAAGACAGTTATTAAGCACCACACTGTGAATACAGCCTATTTGTAGATGTCTTAATGTAAATATGACCTCAGAGAAGTAGGTAACCTATCCTCTCTGCCTCATTTTTCTTGTAATAGGGCTAAGGTGAGAATCGAATGTACCAATATATGTAAAGTACTCAGAACAGTGCCTGGCACTTAATAAGCACATCAAGAATATAATTATATTTTTATGAGAAATGGCATCCCACCTCAGTTAACTCATTAAAAATCCTGATTAATATTAAAATTTCAGTTTACTTTGCCAATGAACTCAAACACTTAGGAAGTTAAGCTTAGTGTCTTATTAGGTAGCCGCCCTGTTTACAGAGTAGCTACCCATTCACAAGTCAAATTTCTCCAACTCTGAGTCATTATTAGTTTCTCTCCTGACTCATTACATAGAAAGGTAGACAGTCTGGAACATAATGGGAATATCAACAACAGACATTTCTCAATCCACCTGGATTTTAAAAGTTTAATAAGTAAAACTTGTCCTATTTAATGTTCAATAAATATACTAAATGATTATGACCTAAATTGAATTCACTTAAAAGTGCTTTCTATATATTAAATGCTCTTTTATCTTCCCTTCTATTACCCTAATATCAAACCATGAAGTGCACAATGTAACATCATTTTAACATAAAAACAACCCATCACTTAAATAAAATTTAAGATCTACATTTTCTGATCACTAGCCAAAAATAAATTTACATTTTGCTGATGGCTTAGTGTTCAAAATTTTGCCAAGCAAACTAAAGAGGGTCAGAATTTCTGAGCCTACAAATCTGACGTTAGTTTCTCTTCAATTTCATTTTTTTGTAATTTTCCACATTCAGATGTTGAAATGATTTAAGATAACTTTTATTAAAAAGTTACAGAAAAAAAATCTAGGGAAATATGTTAAATAACACAAGGTAGGTTAATTCTTAAAAATTCCCCTTTCCCTAAATGTCCACATATACAAAAAAACAGAAAAACATTTAAAATATTACTCTGAGGCCACGCACAGTGGCTCACTGAGTAATCCTAGCACTGTGGGAGGTGAGGCAGGAGGATCACTTGAGCTCAGGAGTTCCAGATGAGCCTGAGCCTGAGCACAAGCAAGACCAGGCATCCTCAAACGTATGGCCCGCAGGCCACATGCAGCCCACCAGGTGTTTTTGCCGCCACTGCCTGTCCTACTTAGCAGCTGACTCGTCCAGGGGCCTGTAGTCCGGCCCTCCAACGGTGTGAGGGACAGTGAACTGGCCCCCTGTTTAAAAAGTTTGAGGACCCTGAGCAAGACCCTGTCTCTATTTAAAAAAAAGAAGCTTGGCTCGGCGCCTGTGGCTCAATCGGCTAAGGCGCCAGCCACGTACACCTAAGGTGGCGGGGGTTCGAATCCCCAGCCTGGGCCCGCCAAAACAACAATGATGGCTGCAACCAAAAAATGGCCAGGCGTTGGGGCGGGCGCCTGTGGTCCCAGCTACTTGGAAGGCTGAGGCAGGAGACTCGCTTGAGCCCAGGAGTTGGAGGTTGCTATGAGCTGTGATGCCATAGCACTCTACCCAGGGAGATAGCTTGATGCGCCGTCTCAAAAAATAAAAAAATAAAAAAGAAGCAGCAGCAGGTAAGTCCCAGCTACTCGGGAGGCTGAGGCAGGAGGATCACGAGAGCCCAGCAGCTTGAAGTTGCTTTGAGCTAGGCTGATGCCAGGACACACTAGCCCAGGACAAGAATGAACCTGTCTCATAAATACATATATACATACATACACAAAATATTATTCGGTCACTTTCTGTGTGATCTTGAGTCATTTAAGCTCTAAGCCTCTATTTTCTCCTCTGGTAATGGGATAAAAAGAGTAATTATAACTAATAAACACATGGGAATGCTGTGGGCATTAAGTATATAAAGCACTTTAACCACTATGCAAACAGCAGTTTTAAATACTACATATTTTAACTTTTATACCTGAACCAAAACTTCAGGGCGACCTCTGCCTATTGAAACTTACTCAATGGCAATAACTTCACAAGCATTCTGAGAGCAACTGCCTAGGGAGCTTTCCTCAACTATTACCCTGCTCAAGGAAAAAGCTATACTCATCACTTACCTTATTTCCTTATATCACTTGCAAGTAAACTTGTAGGCAAGGCCTCTGTCCTATTCATTTCTGTACCCAGAACGCAGCCCAAGTTCTTAACCCTGACTCACACTGGAATCACATGGGGAGCTTATAAAAATATTCATGCCTGGGATCTATCCCAGATCCATTAAACCATTGAGGGAGGAGGAGGTGAATGAAGAAGGCAAGAAATCAGCATGGAGAACATTTTTTTAAGATCCTCACATGATATCTATGTGTTGCCAGGGTTCAGAACCACTGCTCTCTGACATTTAAAATATTATACTGTTACGTACACGTGTACCTATGTGAGAATATACGTATAAATATATAGGTACAGAAAAATATATAGGACTCAGGACAAGAGTCATCCTCAAGAGCTTCTCCCAATCTAATCATCTCTTCCCTATAACCGTAACATTTCTGATAAATAGTTATATGCTACATTAAGAAAACTTCTATTTTTTCTTTGTTTTTTCTTTTTCTTTTTTTTTTTTTTGAGACAGAGTCTCAAGCTATTGCTCAAGGTAGAGTGCTGTGGCATCACAGCTCACAGAAACCTACAACTCTTGGGCTCGAGAGATCCTCTTGGCTCAGTTTTTCTATTTTAAGTAGAGACAGGGTCTTGCTATTGCTTAGGCTGGTCTCCAATTGGTGAGCTTGAGCAATCTACCAGCCTCGGCCTCCCGTGGTGCTAGGATTACAGGCATGAGCCACCGCTCCCACACTCCCGGCCTGCATTAAGAAAGCTTTTAAACTATTAATTTAGCACTGAAGTTTTTTCATGTGACTACACTTTACCCTTCTTCCTAGATTACATCCTTGCTCCTTGAGAATATATACCACCTTATTCTTCCTGTTTTCTGCAGTGCTTAGAGATAATGCCTTGAACATAGACATGTAATAAATATTTGACTGACCTGATAAACACACACAAAAATTATTGGCAGGAAGTATGAAATGTTCAAATTAGCCAATTAAGGCTAATTATTACCAAAAAAAGAAAAAGTCACAGTTTAGAAGTTTGTTTATTTTTTAAACCTCAGTAGGGCAGCACCTGTGGCTCAAGGAGTAGAGCACTGACCCCATATACCAGAGGTGGCAGGTTCAAACCGGACCCCCAGCCAAAAACTACAAACAAACAAACAAAACCTCTCAGTAAATAAGAACTAAAGTTTATCTCACTAAAGAGTATCTAGATATTTGAACTTTATATTCATTACACCCCAAATCAGACTGTTTCAGTTTTTGACATGCTTCCCTGCTAAAACTTTCTAGTTGGTTTGCTATCTTTAGCTGTTGTCAGGTACTTAAACAAGTACCTAGTAACTTACTCTGTAACTAGAAAAATGAGTTAAAAGTCACAATGAAAGTATTATACAGATATTTAGTAAGTATTTTTGAAGGATCTTAAGGCTTATCAACCACTAAAATAGGCTCTCTACTGCATGTCAATCTACTAATACAAATTTGAATGGTAATAGCCTCTGAAAATAAGAGTCTCACTCAGTATTAGATAAAATGCAAGCCTACTCTTAAATACCGATAGATTGGTCATTTTCATTCTTTTATAGTATTTTCATACCTGAGAAGTTTGCAAAATGTAATATGTCTTTTTAAAACAAGAGTACTTGGGGTGGCACCTGTGGCTCAAGGAGTAGGGCACCTGCCCCATATACCGGAGGGTTCAAACCTGGCCCCAGCCAAAAAAATAAAAATAAAAAACAAAAAAAGAGTGCTAAATTATAAACACATAAAGTCCACAGCACCTGGCATTTCCATGGTTAAAACTACTAGGAGAAATGGCACAATTTTCAAAAGTCAACCTAAAGATAGAAATGGTTCACCTTTAAGGTTTTGCATTATATATTTTACCACTATTAAAATAATATAAAAGACTTAAAGTTTTTCTTAGAAGCTTAAAATATGGAGATGAGGCACTCAAGAAGCATGTCGGTTAATTAGATGCAGTAGTAAAACATTACCATGTTTTTGGGGGGCCTACAGCTTCAAACAGAGACAACCTCAAAGCCCTCCTCAATTCCCTATTCAATAAAAAGGTTCAAATTCCACAGACAAAAAAAGAAAAAAGAAAATGGTACCCTGGGTTGTTTATTTTTAAGGAAGATTAAATTTAGGAGTTGCCAACACCCAAACGAAAAACATTCCAGAGTATTAGACTCAATTGTAGTGGGAAGTAATCTACATTCTCAGCACTGTGTTCCTTACTCAAAGCAGGAGCATTAACAAAGGATGTTTCTTAGGGATCTCACTAGATAATACCCTACTTATTTCTTCCCTCTCCCCCCACCAAATGTTACCCTTATTTTTAAAAAAAATGGTACTTGTAAAATATCTTAGCACAAACAGCCAAAAAGAAAAGTGAAGTTTAATATCTGCCAAGATATTTCCCAAAATAAGACCCCTTTTTAGATGAACAATGAGAAAAAACTGAAAATGACAAATTCTTTTATTTGGACCATCAGCTACTTTTAAAAATAAAGCTGAGGAATGTAGCTTTTCCAAAGACTTGTCTTCAATTTCCCCTTAATCTTCATATTTTTAACTTAAAAAAAAAAAAAACCTGGAAATTTGATTACCACTCTTACGAATTCCTTTTAAAGCAATTTAATGAATAACAGATCTTTTGTGCAAGTAGCAAACCGCAGAGGACAGTTTTGCTGGCTGATAAAAATCTCTCTGAAGCACTCATATAAAAATACACCCTACAAAGACACACACGCTGATTTTCCAGACATGGAAATCCTATTAGTACGAAAAATTGGGACATATTTGACACATACCCTAATTATTGAAAATGCTTTGACTTAAACTACAATTAAAGTTAGTAAATTCTTAATAGTTATTTACTAAGAGGCAAACTGAGTGTATTAGGAGGCCAAGAGTAACCAAAAAAAGTGAAAACTGGCTGGGGGCTGTGGCTCACACCTGTAATCCTAGCACTTCAGAGGCCAAAGCGGGTGGATTGCCAGAGTTCAGGGGTTCAAGACCAGCCTGAGCAAGAGGCATACCCCCATCTCTAAAAATAGGGGGGGAGGCACCTGTAGTCCCAGCTACTCAGGAAGTGAGGCAAGATAATGGCTTGAGCCCAAGAGTTTGAGGTTGCTTTGAGCTAAGATACCTCTACACTCTACCCAGGGGGATAGAGTGAGACTATCTCAAAAAAAAAAAAAAAAAAAAGGTGAAAACCCAAAGAGCCAATGAGGAAAAGATTCTGCTACTTAGGGTCAAACAGGGTAGTAGTACCACATCCCTATTATACTACTGAAGTATCCAATACTTGCCTGGGATGGTTTGTTTCTCGTGGAGGGAGGTGTGATTGCACACTAAGTGAAAATTTTTACCAGTCTAATGGGAAGATGATGCTGCCTGCGGCAATGTTTTGACTGCCCAAAAATACCAAAAAAAAAAAAAAAAAAAAAAAAAAAAAAATTCCTCAAAACCCTACCACAAATGTTTTCCAGATACAGTACTTCAATACATGAGAAGATCGTCTTAGCAAAGACCATTGTGGGTTGCTACAACATCCCTATTGTCCTGAATAGCACTCAGGAAAAAAAAGTTGTGTGTTGGGGTGCACAATTTATAAAACGCACGTTATATATGCGACTGTGCATGCATTCCTCTAGATATACTCATTTTGGGTTCAGGGCAAGATATAACTGTCCGGGCTACTGCTAAGACCACATTTTCTTTGCAGGTGCCATTAAAACACTGTTGAGAAACAAGAGATAAACAATCTGATAACTTGAGACCGGACATGAGAAACTAGAGTATGTTGTCACCACCATTAATCAATTTTTCTAACTGATCAAGCAATAACAGATAAGTCTGGTTGGGGACGTTCTAGAGCCCCAAATCATCCTTCTAACACGGTAAAGAAAGATCCTGGGTCTGAGACCTTAGCCAGGAAGCTTGAAAAGCACGTGTTCTACTTTGGGGAACTTCCCAGGAAGCATCTGTTCAAAGTAAAACTTCATCACCCTCTGCCTGCCGAATGCGGTGAAAGGATAAGCAGCACCAGCGAGAATAGGAAGGCTCTGGGCCCCGGAGAGCGAGCAGCTCCCGGGAGGAAGACGCGAGGCGGCGGCCCCCGCCCGGCTCACCTCCGCGGCCGGGATGTTGACCACGCCGGTGGAGCGCCGCTTCTCCCGCAGCTTCCTCTTCTCGATCTGTCCCTTGCCTTTCCTGGCACTGGGGCCCGAGCTCTTGCCCTTCTCCGGGGCGCCGTCCCGCTCCTCCTCGTCGCCCCGGGGCGGCTGTGCCCCCGAGGCGGCGGCTGAGGGTTCGTCCTCCGGCCGCCGCGGGCCGGGGGTCGCCCGGGTCAGCGCCGCGGGGCCGACGGCGCAGTTCACGCCCCCGGGAGCGGGGGCGGCAGGTGCGGCTGCGCCGCCCGGGAGGTTGTTGTTGAGCTCGTTGGCCGCGGCGGCCGCCGAGGTGCCCAGCGCCCCCACTGGGGGCTTCCCGGCTGGATCGCCGCCGCCCCCTCCCGCGGCGGCCGGGCCCGGGGGGTTCTGCTTGGCGCGCATCTTCTCGCGTTTCGCCTTCCACTCCTCCAGGAAGTCTGTGGTGCTGCCGCCGGTCCGGTAGCCACCGGTCGCCATATTCCCAGCGGGGTCGGCTGGGCTCCCACCTCAGGCCGCCCACCCGGCTCCGGCCGCTGCCGCCGCCGCCTCCTCTCCGCGGCCGGGAGGATGAGAGGGAACGACCTCCGGGCGCGGGGCAGCCGCCGCTCCCCCGGCAGCACAGGCAGGTCTAAGGGTGGAAACAAAAGGGGCAGGTAGGGGAAGCGTAAGGTCCTGGCCCCAGGGCCTGCCCCTCGGCCGCGCCCCTCGGAGCCCCCCCGCCCGGAGCGCGCCCAGTCGCCCCTGCTGGCGAGGAGCCGCCGTGTCCCCACCCTGCAAAGTTTCTCCGACTCACCTACGCGGCGGGCCCGGACGATCGCCGCCCCTCGAGGGGAGGAGAGAGGGGCTGACCCCACCCCCGTCCCCGCAAGGGTCCGCGCCCGCGGCGGTCAGAGTTCCAGGGCCGGACCCCGCCACCTGTCGGCCCATCTTAACGCCCTTTACTTCTCCGGCCACCGCCGGCCCGAAGTCCCCGCCACCGACGCCTCTGTCCCCAGCGCGACCCGCAGAGCCCTAGCCGGCTTGTGGAGGATGCGGGGACCAGCTGTCCGGCCGAGGCGGGAGGGGACGGGTGCCCGGGCAGCCCCTTACCTCAGAGAAGTTTTGTGGGATGAGGCGCGGGGCTGGGAGGGGGCGCCCAGGTGAGCCGAAGCTGCCGCGCACCAGAAGCCGCGGCAAACTGGCGGTCCGGAGCTCGCGGCAGTCCCGGGATAGAAGGGAGGGAAAAGGGAGGGAAGGAGCGAGGAGGGAGGGGAGCCGAGCGGCGCCGAAGCACCGGCGGAAAGGGCCGAGGCGGAGCGCTCGGGGCGCTACGCGCGGTGGGGGAGTCGTGGCGCCGACGCCCCGCCCCCGGCGCTCAGGTGCGCGGCGCCGCGTCCAGCCCGCAGCTGCCGCCCGCCCCGCGCCCGCCACCCAGCGCCGGCGGCCGGCGGGGCGCACCGCACATTCCAGGCCCGCGGCCTCCCGGCGTCCGGCCTCGCGGCGCCTCTGACTCCTGGGCGGAAACGGCTCCACGCCCTTCTCCCCACTCCTCTTCTCCGCCTCTCTCCTCTCCCACCACTCTTCCTTTTAAGTACAAGATCGTATTATTCCAGGGAAAGTCTCGAACGCTGCTGGCTAAGGGGAAAAAGAGATCAACTTGTGATGATTCAGGGCTTAACTAGTCAGGATGGGAAAACACGCGTCGCTGCCCCCTTTTCATATGTACTAGAGTGGCTGCTAGAGAATAGAACTGTAACAAGCCTGGCACCTTTCTTCTAAGAAAACTCTGGTGTCCTGGTGAAAAGGATTGGCTGAAAGGAAGGGCTTACATTGTCCGTGAAATGTCAAGATTTTACTATTATGTTAGACTTGCGGAAGAGGGGAAAAAGCCCTCATTTTGACATTTTTCTTGTCTTGGCGATCCCAATCTTGTTTGGAGTTTTCCTCTTAACTCTGTCTCTACACCTCCTCTTCCCAGTTACTGAATTTAGCGGCAGAACTCCCTTACCAAAGTGCTAAAACTGCACTGATGCTGGTTTAAAATGAACTGGGACAGTGATGTGTCTGTTTTCATCCTTAACATGCGATAAGGTAAATCTTATCCTCAGATGCAAGTCATCTAAGATTTCTGGATCACGGCCGGGTGGTCTGTCACTGACAGGCATCTGATCTTTTCGTATCCGTTCTCTATCCAAGTAATATCAGGACACATCATTGTTTTAGGTTGCAAATGCCAGATCTCCATTTTGTAAAAAAGTGGGAGAGCCCTGAGTCACACTCTTACCTAACAAAAGTCTTTCTTCCTATTTAATATTCCTGTTTTGCACAGGTGACACATGGTGGGTGGGCAGAAGAAAGTGATTCACTGAGCTCTAAGTGATTCTCAAAGATAAGTTCACACAGTTCTGATCTTTGATCTGGCTGTTGAATGTTTGGAAAAATCTTTGGAACTGTAAAGCCCTTCCTTGGAAAAATTTCCAAAATTTCCTTTGGAAATATAAAGCCCTCTGTTCCCTGCTTTATAAGGCTGAGCAGCTGTTTACCTAGCTGGTGCCAACACAGGTGCACCGTCTGCAATTCTTCAGTTAAGACGCATCATTTTGTTTCCTGAGTGGTAAGGGGTCTGCAGGAGAATGCTAAAATATTTGCACAGTAATACACTTTGTAGCTTATCAGAGGATTTTCTCTTGGAAAGGCTACAGGATAGAGAGGAAAGAGCATAGACTCAGCCTGGATACAACATAAATACTGAGAGATCTTGGATTTAAATTCTCAGAAACTCAAGCTTTCTTTACCGTAAGATCAGAAATATCAGCATAAATTTTAAGCTGTTTTTAAGAATTGCGCTGCATGTGAAGTGTGCTTGGTTCAAGGATAGCACTCAGTAAACATGGTCCCTTCTAGTAAAAAGATGTCAAGCACTTAGGGTTCTGGGTCTCTAAGAAGTGGGGGGGGTGTGTGTGCAAAAAATACAATACTGAATACGCAATATTAACCTGAAAACAATAGACTTGGAATGAACTAGGTGGTAACACTTATACTAAATTTATTACAGCTCTGTTAGACCAGTTTACTTAGGTTTAATAGCCTCTGAGTCAAGAATGTTGGCTACTGCTGACTTGCATGGCTTTGGACAAGTTGCTTAATTTTTGTGCCCCTGTTTACTTACATATAAAATGGGGATAATAATACTTCCTACATTGTGAGACTGTTGTAAAAGTACCTGCAGTCCTTAGATTAAAGGTAGTATGTGAGTACCAGAGTAGCTATTATTAGTCTATAAAGTATCCTAGGAACCACAGATGAAAGAGATGATTGAGGTACAAAGCTCTTTGTTTTACTATTCTTATCACTCATTATACCTTTTGTCTTTCCCATTCTCAATATTCCCAAAGATACATTTCACAGCCAGACTGTTTCCAACATTGGACCAAGATATGTAGCTGAGTCAGTCCTAAATTGCAAGATGTTTGCATATCATCAATCTTTATGTATAGTGTTCTGATGAAATAATCCTGAAGGTCTTGGAGCTTGGTTTCTCAACCTCAGCACTGTTGTCATTTGGGTCTGGATAGTTCTTTGTTCAGGCTGTGCATTATGGATTGTTTAGGACCTCCTTGGCTTCTACCTACTAGACACTGGGGCACGTTCTGTTAGCCTGAAATAAAATGTTGAGTGACCCACATGTTCTTAAGAAAAGGAAATACGATGATGCAAACAAAACAGTATGTCAAAGTGAAACTTACTCTAAATGTTGTCTTACTTAATGTTTTCAAGGCAGGGTATTAATGTATATGTATTGCTATGGTGTGAAATAGCCTGTTTGCGTGTGCTGAAATAATCGTATATTGAGAAGTAGCCATTTCCCCTGCCATGCAAATATTTCTGGAACATATGCAATTCATCCTTGAAAATCAAAATAATACATGTGCATAGTAAAAAAAGTTAATACATGTTCCCCACTTCCAAAACTCTCTAAGCAGATTCTGCTATTGCTGATCTTCAATATTTATTTTTAATGTGTTTATTTGCTACTTGTTAATTTTTCCATTTCAGATATCCTACTACAGAAGAGGATTTAGCTCTCTTACTGTAACTACACATATGCTTTTTATACTCCTGAACTCCCTCTATATGTCACAATTTTTATTGAATAAACAATGTTTAGATTATTATTTGTGAACAATATTTGTGTATGACTGTATGTTCACATCTGAGCTGTGTGGTTTACTATAATTGTGTTTTCTTTTTTTTTTTCTTTTCTCTGAGACAAGGTCTTATTCTGTCACCTGGGTTAAGTGCACTGGTGTCATCATATCTCACTGCAGCTTCAACTCTCAGGCTGAGCTCAAGTGATCCTCCTCCCTCAGCCTAAAGTAGCTGGGACTATGGGTGTACCCACCTGATTTGAGTCATGGTATGTTGTTCAGGCTAGTTTCAAATTTGTGCCCACAAGTGATCCTCCTCCTTCAGCCTCCCCAAATGCTGGGGTTACAGGTGTGAGCCACTACACCCAGCCATATGATTGCATTTCTTTTTTTTTTCTTTTTTACAACTGTTTTTCCTTAATACACTACTGCTTTTTTCTTGTATTTAAAACTTACCTCTTCTGTTTCATTATTAGCTTTTTTTTATTAGCTTTTTTAAAATGCATGTCAAATTTACAGCCAAATTTTTCTCCTGTCAATGATGCAATAAATTGCAGGAAATCACGTTGGATAAGGCAGGGGTCCTCAAACATTTTAAACGGGGCCAGTTGGAGGGCCGGACTGCGGGCCCCAGGATGAGTTGGCTGCTAAGCAATACAGGCAGCGGCAGCAAAAACACCCGGTAGGCCGGATAAATGTCCTAGGTGGGACATAGTTTGAGGACACCTGGGATAAGGTATCAGTTTTATTTCTCTCTCTCTGGAGGCATCTTTTCTAGAGCCCCTGTTCCCTGCTTTAATATTTTAGATTGATGTCAAGGTCTGTTGCTCTGTGATCATGCTGGGATTATGTTTCCTTAATGTCTTGGGACTTGATTAAACATTTGGTGGGACACAGAACTCTAGGTTGGAAATCATTCTTCATAATGTTGAAGACTTCACTGTATTGTCTTCCAGTTTCCAGAGTTGCTATTGAGAAGACCCGATAGCATTCTTCTTAACCAGTTCTTCTGAAATACCTTGAAGAGATACTCTGATTCGGTCCTTTTATTATTACTATGAGGGCACACGGTGGACCCTTTGAGTCTGTGCCTGCCCTGTAGTTGGGAAGTTTCCCTGTCCTATTTCTTTGACACGTCTTTCTATTTTCTCTTTTCTTTCTTTCTGCAACTCCTGTTAAATAGTGTTGGACTGCTAGGAGTTCTCTACTAAATTGTTAATCTTTTCTCTCCTATCTTCCATTTCTTTGGCATGTTATTCTACTGTCAAGTGAAATTTCCTCCACTTTTATGTGCCAACCCTTCTATTGGATTTTGTTTCTGCCATTTTTTCTGCAATCTCTTTCTTGTTCGCTAAATGTCTTTCCTAGAGTATGCTGTTCTCACATCCCCTTTCCGTGTCTTTCCTCTCCCTAAGGAAATTTCTTTAACTTTTCTTCTGCTGGGCTACACTGTGTCTCTTGTCTATATTTCCCTTTTCTTTTCCTTTTTGTTCATTTTACTTCTCATCTTTCATGCTAGAGCATTTCCTCATCAGTCTACTTTAAGACTGAAGCACTGAAACGCTGGCTGGAAGCTCTCCTAGGAAAGAGCACAGCTTGTTTGTGGACGGACGGGCTTCATTTAGGGGGCTAGCAGTTGGACCCAGGCATTTTGTAGAGGTGTGTGTCAAATGTCAGCATCGAGGGAGCTGCTTTTTAGCCTCATCCTTTTTTTTGAGAAAAACTATCTGTGCCTGCTTTTTGCCAGTTGCCAAAATTTCCAGGTCCCAAGTCAAGGGACTAGGGGAGTCTCGTTACTCAATATGCAAGTTTTCTCTCAATTCCAATACTTATTCTTCCTGGCATACCCAAGTTCAGGGGTGCATTTGTGACTCAACATCTGCAGAATGTGAACTTCGAGTCCTCTGCCAGGATCAGGGGCAACGGTCTCCTTGCCACTGAGCCTTGCAGAGGAGATTTGAGAATATAACTCTTCCTTACGCAGATTTTCAACTAACCATTGTATTTTCACACCTGTCCTCTGCTCTGTTAGAGGCATATGCTCTGCTTCCAGCTTCTGAGCCTTTTTTTAGAGGTCTGTAGGACAGAAAGATTGCCCCTTATCGGCTTTGTCTCCTGCAGCCATTAGCACTTTGCAGTGCTAGAGTCTATCTACCTCCTACCTTTTATCTTCAAAAATTGTATTCTTGTCTCTCATCCTCTTTTTTGTTATTGGTTTATCATTTTACTTTTGTTTTAGTGAAATTGCTTGAGAGAGTAGATACAAATATGTTTAATAGCCAGTCCAATTCTCCATTTTGTAGATTTCCAGATACTTTGAAATCTACTCCCTAAGTCTGGATCAGCAGAGACCTCTACGTCTTCTTTCCCTCTTCACTGAATTGTATCATAAGCTCATATTGATTGACACTATAAGGAAGAGTGCTAAATATACATTTATCTTCTGTAGGCTGTTTTTGAAGATTGGCCCATTATATTACATAATGTTCCTATTATGAAAAACCTGGGATGTCGCCTGTAGCTCAAGCGGCTAAGGCGCCAGCCATACACACCAGAGCTGGCAGGTTCGAATCCAGCCCGGGCCTGCCCAACAACAATGACAACTACAACCAAAAAAATAGCCAGGCATTGTGGCAGGCACCTGTGGTCCCAGCTACTTGGAAGGCTAAGGCAAGAGAACTGCTTAAGGAGTTTGAGGTTGCTGTGAGCTGTGATGCCACGGCACCCTACCCAGGGCTATAGCTGCAGGCTGTCTCAAAAAAAAAAAGAAAGAAAGAAAGAAAGAAAAACCTGGAAAAAAATTTCTGACATTCATGTTAAAAATAGATGTATTTCTCTTTTATTATTGATGTCCCCTTGCTAATCCTGAGAGATATATTTCTCTTTTGCAATTTTTTTTTTTTTTGCAGTTTTTGGCTGGAGCCGGGTTTGAACCCCCCACCTCCAGCATATGGGGCCAGTGCCCTACTCCTTTGAGCCACAGGCACCACCCTTTCAATATTTTTAACCATAATAAAACTATACTTTATATAGCTAGTGAATTTTTTTTCCAGTGTCTACAGGTAAACCTAGCCCAGATTTTTGGCCTATCCAAAAGATTTTTTGTTGCCTCAGTCTTATACAATTTGGTGGCCTTTCTTTAACAAATAGAACAGATACAAAAATAAGTACTTAAACTGAGCAAGAAATGTTGAAAAATAAATTTAACAAATTGACAAATGCCATAAATTTCACAAAAATTCGGAAAACAGGGTAGTTCAGTGGGTAGGACACCGGCCCCATATACCAAGGGTGGCAGGTTCAAACCCAGCCACAGCCAGCTAAAAAACAGCAGTGACAACTGCAACAAAAAATAACCAGGCGTTGTGGTGGGCACCTATAGTCCCAGCTACTCAGGAGGCTGAGGCAAGAGAATCGCCTAAGCCCAAGAGCTGCAGGTTGCTGTGAGCTGTGACACCGCAGCCCTCTGACAAAGTGAGACTCTATCTCAAAAAAAATTTTTTTTCAGAAAACAACCTAAATTATTCCTTAATTTACTCTAGGACATATTCTATAATACCATTTTATATGTATTATTGATCTTATTTATTGATGCATAAAATATGTGTCTTCACAGCAGATGTATCTACTGTTTATAGTATAAATACTATATATCGGTTTTTGTGTCACAAACATAGGAACTCTGATAAATTGCATTTTATACTATTCCCATCAAAAAAATAATGTATCCGCCATTGATAATTTTATACCCAATATTATCTAATATATTCCTTACAGGAAAGGAGGTCTGCTTTGACAGGATGTCAATGAAAACACAATTCTGTGCTGATTCTACATGTCTGATGATTGGAAGAATTTCCACAGGCTGGCTTTGATGCCATCAGACTGTATGCGTACCGCCCCTACACAGGGAACTCCTGGTTCCTGTCATCAACCCCCTTTCCAGCCACTCCTACTTACTGAAGACCGTCACTCCTTACCTTCCTCCCCACTCCTATTTTGGTTAGTCCTTAGGGATAATGTCTGCAAAGATGTTTATTTAATCTTCTGGCATCTCACATACTTGACCTCCTCACTCCCAATAACCGTTTCCTCTTTACCTCTCTTCAGTCGGCCGTCTCTTAACCTTGCCATCGTCAGTAAATGCATCTCCAGAGCCTTAGTTCTGAACATCCCATTTTCCACCCGCTACCTCCTGCCTTTTAGCAATACTTCCTCTAGTACTCTGGCTCCAACGATTTTTTAATCTATTGATCCTAATTTCCTGTTATCTATCACTCCTTTTCATGTTCTAACTTCTTAGCTTCAGTTCTAAAGTTAATTATTATTAGCCTCTTCCCTGAAGCAGGACCAGTGGGAGTAGGCCTCATCTTCCCAAGACAGCTCTACTGACCTTCCCCTATCTGGATGGCCTTAGATGAAGTTCTCTGCTTCTCTCAAAGGCACTGCTGCCTTCTGCATTTCTCTTCTTCCAAGGGCTTTGCTCTGCAATTACACCCTCCTCTCATGCATGAGCAGTCCCTTCTTCTCTACTACATCATTCTCTTCTGCATACAAACAAGCAATACCAAACCCTTCTGTATTAGTTTTCTACTTGCTATTGTAACAAATTTCTACAGATTTAACTTCATGACAAACCCTGACTTTATTATTTTACAATTCTGTAGGAAAGAGGTCCCACAGATCTCACTGGGCCAGCAGGGCTGCATTCCCTTCTTGCCCTTTCCAGCCTCTAGAGGCCTCTCACATTCCTTGCCTGTGGTCCTCTTCTCTCATCTTGAAGCAAGGAATGGTGCTTCTCTCCCTTCCATAGTTATCTCTCCCTCTGATTGTCTCTCTTGCCCCCCTCTTCTACTTTTAAGGTTACTTGGTCCCACTTGGATCTTCTATTTTTGGCCATCTGTTTAGCAACCATGATCCCTTCTTCAATCTTAATTTCCCTTTGCCATGTAACTTATCACAGGTTCTAGAGATTGGGGCCTGGAAGTCATTAGGGACTGTTATCTGCCTACCCTATACTTTTTTTTTTTTTGAGACAGAGCCTCAAGCTATCTCCCTGGGTAGAGTGCTATGGCATCACAGCTCACAGCAACCTCCAACTCCTGGGCTCAAGCGAGTCTCCTGCCTCTGTCTCGCAAGTAGCTGGGACCACAGGCGCCTGCCA
>CAUYQV010092788.1:0-13453 GCA_963574575.1 Galagoides demidoff | reverse complement strand
TCCCAAAGCTTTGTGATGACCTGACCTCCCACCCCCAGGTCAGAGTCAGGCTCCCTGAGTTTATAACATTTGCTGCCTCTGAAATCTGCAAATAAAACAGCCATGTAAGATGTATTACCTCATCAAAGACTGGGGAAACTGAACCAGAAACCATCTTTGCAGCCAACAGTCCTGACTCTTACCCCGTGACCCACTGGCATATCCACCAGGGCCTGCAGGACCCATGTCACTAACAGGGTTGGAGGAAGGTCATTTGCTGTGTTCTACTGGGTCACCCCTGCTGGGTGCTGAAGTGGCCTGGTAGCTGTCAGTGCGGGCCTCTGAGCATTCATCTTTTAACCAGCGCTTTAGAAGACCAAACTTTATTTAGAGGAAAGTGTTCCTTCAGACAGCTGTTATTTACAGGTAACCAAACATCCCAATTTGCCCAGGATCGAAGGGTTTCCTGGGACATGGGACTTTTACTGCTGAAACCAGAAAGTGGTGGAGAGAGGAAATTGTGAAGTTTCTATCATATCACACAAACTGCTCTCTAGCTGTGGGCTGCTTGACCATTCCAGGAAATTTAGGTAATTATTCTCTGCACTTGCTAGCACGATTAAACCTGAGATTTGTATCCAGGGAAGCTATTTGAGTCCTTTGGCAAGCTGTGTTTTCTAAATAAAATAAATAGTGTGCGAAGCCCACAGGAGCCGGCGTCTTCACAACACGGTCGGTCCTCTGTTTCTTCTTAGGGGGTACGTCTCTCCAAGGGCGGCCCACTTTGTACAACCTGGCAAATCACATCAAAAGGCCAGTCTGGAGCCTTGGCAACTTGAGTGTGTTGTAAGAGCTACAAGAGCTGGTCAGCAGACTTTCTCCTGCCTGAGGCCGTCTGAGCATCTTTATGGGATTCTGAGTCAGAGACCTGGGCTTACTCGTGGGTAGTTTCTTTGCTAAGTCTGGAAAACATACACAGATTATAAGGAGCAGAGATATTTGGTTTTGCCCAGAGATGGCTTGTTCTACCAAGAAAGAATGTAAAAAGCGTGAAGCACACAGTCTCTTTCTTGTCATGGGGAAGCCCCGGGACAGCCCATAGGAGCATGTTCTTCTGGAGTCCAGGCTGCTAAGGACGGAGCATGAGCCTCAGAGACCCTCTCGTTTAATCCCTACCCTCAAGTCCTGCTTTTCCAGCCTTTGGATCTGTAGACAGCACAGAGCAGAGAGTGGGGCACGACATCACAAACTGGGTGCATTTAAGAAGCAACAGTAGTAGCCACCAGAACTAGATCCTAGGATAAGAGGTGCTCGGCCTGTGCGCAGTTGTAGTGAAGCTTAACCACCCAACCAAAACACTAAAGATACAACCGAACTGTCATTTGAACAGCATTGGAATGTAGATTCCTTTTTCTGCAGCTGGAAATTCTAAGAAACTTGAAAATATCATGGCTGTGTCTGGAGTTCTAGAGTTACTGTTTGGGTGCTAAAATGATGGATAACCCAGTTCACTGTGCCCCGGCAGAGGAAGAAGGAGAATCTTTCAAAATCTGAAACTCTTTCACTGGATAGGCAAAGATCATCCTGCAGCCTGATTTGAGGTTGCCTCCATCCCAGGCCCTGGTAGGCCAGGCCCATTATCTGTCTTCCAGAATTCTGAACACACCAGGCCCTGTCCCACCCCAGGTTTTCTCCCTCTGCCCAGTACCCAGCCCTTCCAGGTGCAGCCCAACCCAGACCCTGCTGGGCTGCCTCCTTCATTCTCACAGACTACAAACTCCTTGAGGGCTAGTTCTAGCTTTTGTTTTATGGATATATCCAACCGTGTTTGGCCTGTAGAAAAAAAATCTGTTGTGACTGCTGATATCATCTGCTCAAACAGAAGTCCCGATCAAAGCCAGGTGACACTCCCCATCTACTTAACTCTATGACTCAGCGATCCCACACCTGAGCGTTTACCCATGGGAAATGAGCACCATGCTCGGGACAGCTTTATTCCCCCAAATGGAAACAGCCCACACGTCCGTTCATAGGAAAACAGATAAACACACAATGGAATACTACTCAGCAATGAAAAATTCCAACCTACTGCTACATGTGACACTGTGGAGGAATCTCAGATGCATGAAGCCTTACACAAGATACTATATGCTGCATTATCTCATTTATGTGGGAAGAGGCAGAACTCATATAGTGAAAATACAGTGCTTGCTGCTGGAGGGCAAGGTGGGGACAGTGACAGGGAAAGGGACATTCTGGAACTCTCTGAGATGATGGTAATGTTCTGTATATTGACAAGGGTTTGGACTACCCAATTGTGTGCCTTTATCGAACCTCAGCTTCTATCCACTTCAGACTTGTGCATTTCATTGAAGCCAAATTTTATCTCAAAAAAATGAACACACATTGAATATTAGTAACGTGAATGTTGAAGAGAACGAATGTCTGCGATTTACTTTAAAATGCATCAGAAAAGAAAATGTACTGATGGATAGAGAGGGATGGACAGATGGATATGTGATGGAGGATCATGGTAAAACGACAAGCAAACAAAACCAATTGTGGTGCAGGCCACCCCCTAAACCTGACCCCCTGCACCTACCAGGGGTGCCACCCGGGATGCAGGGGCACTGGAAGGATGGATACTTCCTTTGACAAGGCTTCAGGGGAAGAAGTGGTGTCCTTGGGGGCGAGTAGTTTTCTAGGGAGCCAGGAGGGGCTGGGTGAGGTGGGAGCAGTGAGGTTTGCTGCTGATGGGAAAGATGCAGGTCAGGTGGGAAGCTGGGGCTTCAGGGAGGTTGGGGAGGGAGGGCCAAACCGGGAAGGGGCCAACCGGGGGCTTGGCCAGGAGCAGCACGGCTCAAGCCTTTGATCAGCCACTGCCCAAAGGGATGCCCTGTCCCTGGCACATACCAGGGATGAAGGAATGCTTTCTGAATGACAGGCTGGCCCAGCTCACTCCATCCCTGGGCCTACAGCCCTTGAAGTCCAGAGTCGAATTCATGGTTCAAAGGATTATCTTTTCTCAGGAAACACTGATAATCCAAACCACATCTAACCTCATTCCTCCTTTGATAGGGTAACTGGGCTGGTAGATCAGAGGACAGCCAGGGATTTGGTCCATCTGGATTTCAGCAGAGGTTGCAGACTGGCAGCCCTCGGGCTGGACCCAGTCCACAGATGTGTTATGTGTGTTTTGTTTGGCCTCCCAGAAGTTTGGGTTTTGGTTGTTTTTTTTGTTGTTGTTGTTTAGTTGCCAAGATTTCAAAATCACATAAAATCTGGACTGTCTGCATCTCTTGAAACATTGAGAGGTCTGGCAACCATGGGCCAACCTGGAGACAGCTGCCCATCAGGCCCAGCCCCTCCTCCCCATGGGTGTGGGTGCTCCTCCCTTGCATGTCCTGTGGCTTGTGTGAGAAGAAGTTGAAGCTGGCTGACAGCAATGCTAAACTTATGCAGTACGTACTGATGAAGCAAGCACGGTGTCTGGTTCTGGGGACACCAGGGCAAACACAGTGACTCAGTGCCTTCTCTAAAAGGGACTTAGCTTCTGGGCAAGGAGATGAGCTGAAAGGAAGGAAGGGAGGAAAGAAAAGGGGAAGGGAAGGGAAAGGAAAAAGAAAAATTACAAACTGTGGTGATTATTATACAGGGACACGATGAAAGAGGAGGTACCACAGAGCATAGTATGGGTAGGGGGTGTGGGGTGGTCCTCCTGGGGGGTGACAGTTTTAAGCTGCACCCTAAAGAACAAGATGTAGAGAAGGTGCTGAGGGGAGGAAAGAGCTTGGCTGCAGAAGCACTTGGTTCTTCCTGAGCTAACAGAAGCCTGGGGTCAATGGTGTTCTGTGAGAAGCGGGCATGACAGAGTGTGGAGGTTGGCAGTGGGCAGGCTGTGTAGACCAGGTGCAAGGGTTAGATTTTATTCTGAGTGCAGAAAAGCACTGATGGTTTGGGACAAAGGAGAGATGCAATCAGCTCTGCATTTCATAAAATTGCCCTTATGGGCAGGGACTGCTGGGAGGGTGGCTGGAAGTCCTGTTAGGAGGCCGCTGCAGGGTGCAGGCAAGGGGTAATGGAGGCTTGGCCAGTGGACAGGAGAGAAAGACATGCAAGTGCAGTTTGCAGGAAGTAAAGTCAGAGCTGGATGCAAGAGAAGGTAGCCCTGGAACCCCATCAACGGCTGCATGGGATACAAATTTGTGTAGGAATTCAGACAAAGATTGCTCAGAATAATACAGCTTGATGCTGGCTTCTTCCAAAATGTAAGAAGCTTTTGGTAGTAGGATGTAGCCTAAAGTAGTTCATTACAAGCAGAAAATGTCTAAAAATTCATACAGATTTTGCATTTGCTTCCATCATGTATCTGTATTTGATCTGATTTTTGTTTATTCTTATTTTTATTTTTTAAGAGAGTCTCATTCTGTTGCCCTGGATAGAGTGCCATGGCATCATAACTCACAGCAACCACAAACTCTTGGGCTCAAGCCATCCTCCTGCCTCAGCTTTCCAGAGTGCTAGGATTACAGGTGTAAGCTACCATGCCCAGGACATCTGATTTTTTAATAATTACAAATTGCATAGCATCAATAAACAAACACAAAAGAAGAAAACCCAAATACTCCTCCCAGGGTCACTGGCTAACACACTGTCAGTGGCTCTCAACCTTGGCCACACTTTAGAATCACCTGGAGAAGCTTCAGAGAATGCTGATGCCTGGGTCCCCCTCCTGGAGGTTGTGACTTAATTGTTCTGGGCTGTGACCTGAGCATCTGGATGTTCAAAGCTCCCTGGTAACTCTAAGATGCTGCCATAGTGAACCACTCACTAGAGCAGAGGTTGCCAAAGTGTGGTAGCCAGACCAGCAGCTACACAGCCTGGAAACTTAAGAAATGCAATTTTCTCCAGATACGCCCCAGACTTACTGAATTCAACATTCTAGGGCAGGGTAGGGCCCAGCAATCTGCATTCTAACAAGCCCTCCAGGTGATTCTGATGCCTGCTGAAGTCTGAGAGTCATGGATTTAAACTCTGTGTTTTTCAGTTTTGGGAAGATCAGACAGATCCTATTTCATCTGATGGGGGCGGGCAGAAGGGGGGAAGGTAGAGTGAGCAGGTATTGTCTTTTCCCCCCGCCACATGGGCAGATGAAGCAGAGAGAAATTCAGGGATTTGCAGTCAGTGTTCAACTGGGGACACAAACCTAGGTCTTCCAAGGCCAAGGTGAGGGTGGCCACTCACAGCCACTACCCCCATGCTGGCTCCAGTTTCTTGTCTGCAAAGAGGTCTCATACTGGGGACTGTTCCTCATGGGGTAGACACAGGAACGTAGACACTGGAGGGTCAGCAAACTGTTTTTATAAAGGGTCAAATAGTAAATAGCTGTGCAGGCCACACAATCTCTGCCAAAATGACACAACTGCGCTACCACAGCATTAAAATCTCCTTGGGCATTGCATGAATGAGTGAGTACAGCCGTGTACCAATAAAGCATTATTTACAAAACTAGGTGGAGGGCTGAATTGCACCATGCAGCTAAGGAGTCAGGTCAGCCTAGTATACGGGCCTGGGCCAGGCCTTTGTTGATGCCCAGCCCTCAATCACTTGCAGGCATATGTGAGGAGCCCGCTGGGGAGCTGTCCCAGGCTAGAGAGTGGTGAGGCTGAGGGCCAGTTGGATATCCTGGCCTACGCTCCTTACCAAGACACTGGGAAGTGAGGCTGGGGAGATCCAAGAGGTAGTAAGATTGGCCAGACTATGCCCTGCTGGTCTTGCAGGGGCAGTGAATCAGCCAGAGTTGACTGTCCAAACCCTGTGGCTCATTCTTCTGGAAATTATCTTCATGGAAAATTTTGGAACATTATAAAGCCACTGAATACTGAAGGGGAAAAAATAACTACTGAGTGAGATGAATAGTGAGACAGAGCTATCAGAGGTGCCAGAGGGTAGGCTCTTGGCTGGGTTAAGCACACTCCACTTCAAACCCACAGAATAATTGCAGGGGTCAGGATCCTGTTCACACTTAACCCCATGATTGCTAAGAAATGCAATGCAGCTTGGCAGTGAGAGAAGGCAATCTCGCAGGAGACAAATCATAACATCACAGGCTTCTTCCTTGCTTAAAAACTTACCAAAGATATTTGTTTTAACATACATGTATATGTGTCATTACATGTATTTACCTTATAAAGCTTAAGAATATAATGAAAACGTTTGACCCTATTACCCAAAGAACTAGGACATTGACAATAAGGCGTATATCTGATGCTCTCTCCTCATCCAGGGGCCCCAGGTCTGCTCCACAGAGGCAGTGGGGTTGTATCATGGCTTTGCATATGTATAATCATACTTGCACGGATACCTATACACCATATGGTTTATTTTTGCTTCTCTTGAGTTTTATAAAAATATCACAGTATTTTATGTAGTCTTCTGTGTGTGTGGGTTTTTTTTGAGAGATGGGGTCTCACTCTGTTGCCCAGGCTAGAGTGTAGTGGAATGATCATAGCTCACTGCAGCCTCAAACTCCTGGGCTCAAGTGGTCTTCCTGCCTCAGCTTCCCAAGTAACTGGGACTGTAGGTGAGATTTTGCTATGTTGCCCAGGTTGATCTCAAACTTCTGGCCCAAAGCAATTCTCCCACCTTTAGTCCCAAAGTGCTAAAATTACCGACATGAGCAACCATACCTGGCTCAACATTTTTAAGATTCCTCTGTGTTGGATGTCGTTGTATTATATGTCTATTCACTGATGTATAATATTCCCATTGCATGACTATATTGCAATTTATTTATCTATTCTTTTGTCAATGTGCATATGTGTGAAGAGTGGAATTGCTACCTACAAGTTCAAATTCTCAATAAATTCCAAGTAGTTTCCAAAAATGTTTGAACCTATGCTAAAGTCCTAGCAGTAATGTATGCATCCCATTATTCCACATCCTTTCTGATACCAGATACATGCGTGCATGTGTTCATAAATAAATATGAAAGCTATATGTATGGATGCACACATGCTTGTATATGTCTGTATTAATATAAATTATTTTATCATTAAAAATAGAATATTGAGCTCCACATATACTCAACTTCATTACCTTCGGTAGTAAATAATGGCCAGTCTTTCTCCATCAAGACTCTCAATTCCCTCTCCATGGAATTAGGCTGAAGCACATCCCAGATGTCATCTTGTTTCATTTATAAATATTTCACTATGCATTTCTTAAAAATAAGAATGCTTAGAATATAACCAAAATATCATACCAAAAATTAACAGTACTTCTTTATGTCATTGACTATTCTGTCAGTGTTCAAATTTCCTTAATTTTTTATAGTTTTATTGTCTGAATCAAGATTCCAATAAGGTCTATACATTGCTGTGGGGATTTGATCGCTTTATCAATTAGGTATCTTTCAATTTATATGTGTTCTCTCTCTTTCATAGTGTCTTTGTTAAAGAAATATAGATCTGGAGAAACTTTTAGCTATTGATTCAATTCTTAGATGGGCTGCAGGACTATTTTTTCAGTTTTTCTTGAGTTATTATTCTTGATTTCTGATTGCTTTGACCATATTTTCTGGTTTCAATTTATTTCCATAATGCTGTTCATAGTATCTTGTATGTTTTTAATTTCTGCTCCATCTGTTGTTATATCCCTTTTCATTTCTGGCATCTTTTTCTGCCTTCTTTTTTTTCTTGACACCTCTCCATATGACACCTTTTGACAAGTGACAAGAAATTTGTCATTGTCTTAGTCTGTTCAAGCTGCTATAACAAAATGCCATAAGCTGGGTATGAACAACTGAAATTTATTGCTCACTGTTCTGGAGGCTGGAAGTTCGTGATGAGGGTGCCAGCACGTTTGGGTTTGGTGAGGGCCATTTTCTGCGTTACAGACTGGTTTCCTAGCTCTCTCAGGAGTATCTTTTGGAAGGTCACCAATCCCATTCATGAGAGTAGATGACCTGGTCACCTCCCAAAGTCCCTGCCCCTAAAAACATCACTGTGGAGGTTGGAATGTCGATAGCTGAAGGGTGGCGGCACAAACACTTAGCCCATGGCAGTGACTTTGGCTTTCTTGATCCCTCCTATGGCACCTTTGCTTTTAATTTATCTTTACATTTATCATCCTTCTCCTAATTTATTTGGGTTTATTTTGTTCTTTTTCTCACTTCTTAAGTTAGATACTTAATTTCCAGGTTTTCTGCTTTTCTAATACAAATATTTAAGGCTTAAGTATCCCACACAAGATCTGACATATACTATTTTTATTAATTTATTCACATCTAAGACTTTTTACCTCTTTTTAACGTACCTCTTCCTTACTGATTTCTAACTAATTGCAATGAGGAAAAGAAAGACCAATTCTTTGACATTTATTGAGCCTTGAATTATGAATGAATAAGTGATCCATTTGTGGGAATGCTCCATATTCTTCAGAGGAATCTCTATTTCATAATTGTTTGCCATAGTGTTCTGCATATGTCCATTAGAACATTGTGATTTGAATTGTTCATATCTTGTACATGTATACATTTTTGTCTTCTTGATCTATCAATAATTTAAAAATGTGTTGAAATCTGCCCTTCTTACAGTGACCTTATAAATTCTATCAATTTTTCTTTATAGATTTTGAGGCTCTTAGAATTGCTATATCTTCTTGATGAACTGAATCATTATTATTATTGTATATACTTTAAAATAGTTTTCATCCTGAGCTATTTTTTTCCTGATATGATATGACTATGCCAACTTTCTTGTGGTTAGCACACTACCTAGTGTGTCTTTTTCCATCCTTTTACTTTAAAGATTTCCATAGTCTTTTATTTTAGGTGCATCTCTTGTAAACAACATGCAGCTGAGTTGTTTTAAATTTAATCTGGCAATCTCTATTTTCTAACTGGTGAATGTCGTCGTTTTCCAGTTACTTTCACGGTACACTTAGACTTGTTCTTCCATCTTACTTTTTTATTTCTTTAATTCTCAGGATTTCTGTGCCTCTTGGTTCTTCTTTCTTGAACTTTATATATATATTGGATTAAGTATTTTGGCTCTATCTTTTTTCTTTTCCCACTTTTACTCTCTTTACTAGTTTGGAATTTATGCATTCCTTTGCTCTTCTTTTTGATTACTCTTGGAATATTGCAATGCCTATTTATGTTGACAAGGTCTACAGTTAAACTATATCTTACCCTCCCAAATTAATGCAACCATCTCAGAGCATTCTTCCTATGATCATCCCCTTCCAATGCAAATATTATTTGTGACCCAGAGCTTTAGTCTATCCTTTTATTTTAACCAAATTTGATATGTAATGATTGTTTTACTATTATTTTTACATGTGTTTTTATTTTCCCAGCATTTCTCTGTCTCAACTCCTTATGGGTTAACTTTCCTTCTTGCTGAAGCACAATACTTTAGATTTAGACTTTTTTTTTTTAGAGACAGAGTCTCACTTTGTGGCCCTGGGTAGAGTGCCACAGTGTCACAGCTCACAGCAACCTCCAACTCCTGGGCTTAGGTGATTCTCCTGCCTCAGCCTCCCGAATAGCTGGGACTACAGGTGCCCTCCACAATGTCTGGTTATTTTTTGTTGCAGTTTGGCCAGGCCCGGTTCAAACCTGCAACGCTCAGTATATGGGGCCGGCGCCCTACCCACTGAGCTGCAGGTACCGACCGCCTGATTTAGACAGTTCTTATTAAACATCCCATGCAATAAATTCTCTTGGGAAATAGCCTACTTTTTTTTTTATAGTGGTTAAGAACATTTGAGAAGAAATACTAATTTTACCCTTTTTCTTGAAAGATAGTTTTGCTGGGTAGTGAAATGTAGTTTTGAAGTCTTCTTTTGAATCTTTCAAAGAAATTATTCCATGGGCTTTTGACTTCCACTGTTGTTCTTCTTTGCTGCTGTTTTAAATGTTATTCCTTTGTGAATTATCTTTCTTTTTTTTTCTGTCTGCTCTTAATATCTCCTGTTTGTCTTAGATATGCTACAGTTTTGTCATTTTGACTAGTTATAGGTTTCATGATCTTTTCTCAAATTTTATTTGAAAAAATTTTAAATGTAAAGTAAAACATTTATTCAAAGAATGTCTATATTTATCTATATTGGTACCAATATTTTACTATATTTGTCTTCTGTCTCTGTCTCTGTCTCTCTTTTTTTTTTTTTTCCAGTTTTTGTTGAAACAGAGTCTCCCTCGTTGCCCCAGGTTAGAGCGCTATGGCCTCAGCCTACCTTACAGCAACCAGCAACGTCAAACTCTTGGGCTCAAGAGATCAGTCTGTCTTAGCCTCCTGAGTAGCTGAGACTACAGGTGCCCACCATAATGCTCAGTTAATTTTTCCATTTTTAATAGAGATGGAGTCTCACTCTTCCTCAGACTGAACTCCTGAACTCAAGAGATCATTGGCCTCTGAGAGAGCTAGGTTTACAGGCAGGAGACACCGTGCCTGGCCAGATCTTTATTTTTTCTGAGTCATCTGAAAATAAGTTGTAGAACCATGAGACATTATCTCTAGAAACTTCAACAGGCATCTCTTAAGGCAGACTTTCTCTTACATAACCATTATACTATTATCACATCTACAAAAGTGACCATTCTTTATATTACATGTACTATCTTAAAAGAAAAAACAAAACAAAAAGACCATTCCATGATATTATCTACTATAGAGCTCATATTTATATTTCTATAGATGTTCCCAAATTTTCGTTTATCATTTTGGTTTTGGGTCCAGGATTTAATCAAAGATTGTTCTTTTGTATTCAATTGTTACATCTCTTAACTTAATTGTTTAATAGCTTTACTATTAATTTACATAGAATAAAATTCACCCATTCTAAGTGTACAGTGTGATGTAATTGTGCAACCAGCACCATCACAACCCAGTTTTGGAACATTTTCATTATCCCAGCTTTAGCTCATCTTTTCTCTCTCTCCCAACCTCAGGCAAAAATTGATCTTCATAAACTTTCCTTTTCTAGAAATTTTATACGAATACAATATGTAGTCTTTGTATCTATCTTCTTTTGTGTAGTATAGAGGTTCCAAGGTTCATCTGTGTTGCTGCGTGCATTAGTGGTTCATTTGTTTTTAATGATGACTATTATTCCATCGTAGGGCTGTATCACAAGCTTGCTTATTCATTCACCTGTTGGTAAATATTTGGATTGTTTGCAGGTTTAAGTTGTATAAATGACACTGCTTACACAAATTTTGAGGACAAAGTTTTTCTTAATAGATACTTAATAATGAAATCACTGGGTTGCATAGTAAAGTATATGTTTAATTTTTTTTTAATCTTCAAACTGTTTTCCAAAGTACCTGTATAAATCCATATCCCTACAGCAATATAGGAAAATTTGAGTTTCTGCCCATAGTCACCAATGTTTGGTATTGTTAATTTTTCAAATTATAGTCATTATAATGGGTGTGCACTAGTATCTTGTGGTTTTAATTTGCATTTCCATAATAGCTAATCAAAGTTAACATATTTTCCTGTACTTTTCAGTTATTTGTCTATGTCTTTGGTGAATGTCTATTTAAATGTTTTGACCATTTGAAAATTAGATTGTTCTCTTACCATTGAGGTATTTTTTCACTTTTAAAAATTTATAGTAAAATACCTATACATAAAATTTATCATTTTGATCTTTTAAGTGTACAGTTGTTATCAATAAGAACATCCACACTGTTGTATGACCATTCCTATCCTCCATCTCCAGAACTTTTCCATCCCCTCCAACTAGTCTGTACCAAATAAACACAAACTTATAATCCCCTCCCTCCCCTCTACCCCTGACAGCAATCATTTTACTTTACTCTACGAATCTCATGTAAGTGGATTAATGCAATATATTTTGCTTTTACAACTGGCTTATTTCATTTCCTATGATATCATTAAGGATCATTTAATGTGTCAGAACCACCTTTGTTTTTAAGGCTGAACCATATATGCCTACACTGTATTTTGTTTATCCATTCATGCATCAGTGAACACTTAGACTGCTTTTTACATTTTCTTTCTGCTCACTTTTAGCAAGAGGGACTGCGTCATTGTTATTAAGTTAATTTTAAGAGTTCTTTATGTATTCTAGGAGGACCACCAATGTACCAATTTTTATTTTTTGAATTTTTATATGATTCGTGTTATTTATTTATTTGTATATTTTTATAACAGTTAGATTGTGTTTTTGGTGTCATATTTAAGAAATTTTTGCCAAGTTCAGGGAGATTATGTTTTCTTTGGGAGGCCAAGGTGGGTGGATTGTCTGAGCTCATGCGTTCAAGGCTAGCCTGAGTCAGAGCAAGACCCCATCTCTAAAAATAGCTGGGTGTTGTGGCAGGTGCCTGTAGTCCCAGCTACTTGGGAGGCTGAGGCAAGAGAATCACTTAAGCCCAAGAGTTAGAGGTTGCTGTGAGCTATGATGCCATGGTACTCTACCGAAGGCATAAAGTAAAATTTTATCTCAAAAAATATATATACTTTCTTTTGGAAATTTCATAAATTTGGCTCTTACATTTAAGTCTATAATCTATTTTAACTTTATTTTTGTATAGAGTGTGAAGTAAAGGTCTAAACTATGTTTTTGCATTTGGACATTTAATTGTCCCAGCACCAATACTTGAAAAGCCTATTCTTTCCCCCATTGGATTGCCTTGATACCTTTTGAAAATTAATTGATTTGAAATGTGAGAGTTTATTTTTGAACTCTATTTTGTTCTATTGACCTATATGTTCACACTTACACCAATACCATATATTCTTGATTACTGTAGTTTTAATATAAGTTTTTTCATTACTCTTATGTGGCTATGAAATTAGTGAAATTAAGCTTTATATAGCTCATATAGTTTTGAAAATTTATTTTTACTACTTTAAAACCTTTGCATATCCACATGGATGTCCAAAAAAAAAAAAATAAAAACGAAACTAGTTAGTTTTGTCTCTTCTTTTCCAGTGTGCATTCCCTTAATTTATTTTTCTTGTCTTACTGCACTGGTGAGAACCTCCAGTTGAATAGAAGTGATGAGAACAGGCATCCTTGCATTATTCCCAATTTTAGGGGGAAAAGATTTAGTCTGTCATCACTAAATATAGTGTTAGCTGTTAGTTTTTTGTTGAGGTCCTTTATCAGGTTGTGGAAATTCCTTTTAATGCCTGGTTTTTGAGAGTTCTCATCATGTAGTTTTTGATTTGTTTTCTACTTATAAGTTTATTACATTAATTAACTATTTGATTTTAGAATTGTAAGCCAATCACATTTCTTTTCTTTTCTTTCTTTTTTTTTTTTTTTTGAGACAGGAGCCTCAAGCTGTCCCCCCTGGGTAGAGTGCCGTGGCATCTCAGCTCACAGCAACCTCCAACTCCTGGGCTCAAGTGAGTCTCCTGCCTCCGCCTCCCAAGTAGCTGGGACCACAGGCGCCCGCCACAATGTCTGGCTATTTTTTGGTTGCAATAGTCAT
>CAUYQV010092787.1:0-15940 GCA_963574575.1 Galagoides demidoff | reverse complement strand
GGTCCCAGCTACTTGGGAGGCGGAGGCAGGAGACTCGCTTGAGCCCAGGAGTTGGAGGTTGCTATGAGCTGTGATGCCATGGCACTCTACCCAGGGGGATAGCTTGAGGCTCCGTCTCAAAAAAAAAAAAAAAAAAAAGCTCAATGGCAGAGCAATATATCTAGGATCAGGCTCTTTCAAAGCAAAGCCACCAAAGTTGAAGACCCTTCCTTCCTTATAGCCCATCCGCTGAAGCCCATGAGTCCTCAGGACACTCCAACGCAGACTTACAGGGAAGGCTGAGGCAGCCCTTAGAAAGGCTCCTTCTAGGGCTGAGTCTGAGATTCTCCACTCCACCCAGTAGCAAAAGAGCCCTCCCTCCTCACTTCCTCAGGTCTGTCGGACCCACTGCTGCAGTACATTAACTAGACTAGACTGCAGAAAAGGAATCTGATTTTGCATCCCACAAGTATTTATTAAGCAGCTGCCCTCCGGCAGATGCTAAGGCCTTAGTGAAAAAGGAAAGGTCCTTCTCCTGACTGTGCCAGGCTGTGTCACACAGGGCAGGACAAGACAACCCAGTGCAGACTGGGTCCCCAGAGTGTGTGTGTGCACACCCAAGCACCTGAACCAGGAGGCCTGGGCACACGGTGACCAGGCACCACTACAGCCAGCCTGGGGTTATGGGGTGAGAAATTCCCAAGGCAAGTGGTGCAGGTATGACCAGGACAAGATCAATGTGGAACAGAGTTATTTAGCTTCCCATGAAAAAAGGAAAATGAGGATTATTTGTTGTAACTTAAAAATTTGCGATTCTTCATGATACCACAAGTTCAGCACAACACAGTTATTTGAGTAGGCAAAAGAGATCAATGAAAACAAAAAATACTCAATAGAAAAAATTTGCCTTAATCTAATCTGTGATAGACTTAACTTTAAAAAACCTATTTTAAACTCTAAAGAATATTTCTTAAAGATAGAGCACTTATAATCCTATAAATATAATTTATGGTTCCAAAAAAATTAAGTACAATACAACCTCTGTAAGTTGACCACCCAAGTGACTATAACAGAGTACTTAGCATAGGAAGGTTGTCAATATAAGGAACTAGGCCGACTGATACCTACATGTAGGGCATGTCCAGTCTAAGAAAGTTAGGTCAACTTGAGATGGTCAGTGTAGTGAGGTGGTCAATTACCGAGGTCTTACTGGATATTATATATATCATTTATATCTAATTAGTATAAGATTGGAGAATGAGGTTAAGAAAGAAGGGAAAGAAAGATAATTTTTGTGGACATTAAAAAGATTCAAAGTATTTAGTGTTAAGCTAAACCTCTAGAAAAACCAAATATTTCACCAAGTAATCCAACCATTAAAAGACTCCTTTAAAAACTGGTGACATGGTTGGGCGCCTGTGGCTCAAGTGGCTAGGGCACCAGCCACATACACCTAAGGTGGTGGGTTCGAATCCAGCCCGGGCCCGCCAAAACAACAATGATGGCTGCAACCAAAAGATGGCCGGGTGTTGTCGCGGGCGCTTGTGGTCCCAGCTGCCTGGGAGGCTGAGGCAGGAGACTGCTTGAGCCTAGGAGTTGGAGGTTGCTGTGAGCTGTGATGCCACAGCACTCTGCCCGGGGGATAGCTTGAAGCTCTGTCTCAAAAAAAAAAAAAAAGAAAAAGAAAAAAACTGGCGACACAGAGAAATTTAAAAGACCGATAAGAAGCTCTAATCGAAACGATGGAAAACTTGTATTAAAAGGCTGAGCAGTAAATAATTACGATTTATAATATGCGAACCTTGGCCTCTTAACAGTGTTCCAAAGGGATGTTTTTAATAGCTATCACGTTCTTTCAGGTTCCAGCAGGTAAGATCCTCAAAGGACCAAGAAAACGGCCTGGCAGAGCAGAGGAGATGGAGGAGCCCTCCTCTGCCCGGGCAGAACCGGAGGGAGAGCGCCCGCCGCGCCGCGGGGGACCGTCAGCGCAGAGTAGTGTGTGGCTGCGGGAAGTCGCCGCTCGGCTTCAAGAATCGTGGTCCCTGGAGTCCGGGTTTCTGAGAGCTAAACTTTCGCGCTACCCTCGGGCCAGACTCCCCCTAAGAATGGCAACAGGGCCAAGGCAGAGAAAGTGCGCCCTGAGGAGGGGAGCCCAGGAGAAGAGAAGGGGAGTCCCGAGAGGAAGGAAACCCCCGGGAAGGACAGCCCCCACGGGGCGGTGGGTTCAGAGCTCCCGGCACGCTTCTCCAGAACGTACCTCGCAGCGCTCCCCGGGGCCGAGGAGCCGCGCCCAGGGCGTCCGACGGGTCATCACCGTCCCCCAACCCGGAGCCCCGCGGCGGAGGCACAGTCTGGGCCCAACTCCGCGGCTCCGGGAGCCGAGGGGCGCGGCGGCTCCGGCCTTCCCCGCATCCCTTCCCATGCGGCCCCGGGGCCGGAGGGAAGGGCCCGACCGTCGCCCTCTCCGCAGCGCGGAGTCAGGACTGCAGCCCCTTTAAGAGGGTGGAGACCGGGCGGCGCTGTGCACGCCTGGAATTGGAGTTCCGTTCCAGACGTGGCACCTGCCTGGGGTCCAAGACCTGCCCCGGGTGAGCGTGTGGCCCGGGAACCGCAGGCCAGAGTAGGCCTCAGAAGTAGCGAGCTCGGCCCCTCAGAGAGGGCGGGACGCAAGGCCCGAGAGGGGGCGGTGGAGACGCAGTGCACGTCGGGAGCTGAAGAGGGAGGGTGCGCGAGGGCCAAGTGGGGCCCCAGGTGGCGCAGGGCACGCCGGGAACTGGAGTCCCGCACCCAATTGTGTCCGGCGCCCCCGGCGTCTGTCCAATCTACCCGAGGCCGCGGCCGCCTGCGCCTGCGCACATGGCTTAGGCCGGCGACCGTGGAAGGCGCGGGGAGAATGGTAGGTGGTCCCTTGTCGCGTTCTCCCAGTTCGGGATCGCGGACCCCGCAGCGGGGCGGCGTCGGGGACCTGGCGGACTTGCGGCCACGGCAGGGAGGGGGTGACGGGCAGGTCGCGCTGAGGGCGGCGGGACTTCAGCAGAGCAGGTTCCCATCCTAGAGGTCACGGGCGCGCGCAGACCGGAGGTCGAGGGACATGCTCTCGGCCAGCGCGGGCAGCCGGGACGCCGGCGAGACTGGGAGGCTGCCAGAGGGACCGGGCAGGGACCGCCGTGAGTTGGAACGGACGCCCGTCTGTAGGAATAAGCGACCGCGGGCTTTGACAGAACTGCTCAAAACCCGGAGTAGAGCCAGAGGGGTCGGCGTCCCGGGCCGGGGCATCGGTGCAGGTGGTGGCGCTTACCTGAGCAGGTGGAGGAGGAAGTGCAGACCTGGGAAGGCGACACCGCGCGGGGCGGGGGGTGGGAGTGGGACAAGTTGAGGTACGTGCGACCTGGAGCTCAGGCAGAGGTCTGGAAGCGCACGTCAGTTACCTTGCCATGTGGTGGGCACCTCGGGAATGGGCGGGTCGTCGGGCTCCGGGTCACAGGCCCTGAGACGTTGATGGGTACCAGGAAGGTGGTAGGTAGGGCGCCGAGGGTGGACGAGGTGTACTCTAACACGCAACTGTCTTGTCACAGTTCGGATAAGCGCTAAGCAGAGACACAGGTTCCAGGAACCTGTTTGATGGGGGTGTCAGGTGCGGAGATCGTGAAGGTTTAGCCTAGTTACACGCGTGAGCTGAACGCTCAAGAGTGAGTGGGAATTAGCCAGAGACAACGCTGAGAACAGAGCGTGCACAGACCCTCCGGCGGCACCATGGTCTGCCTGCCTAAAGCACCTTGAGAAGCCTTCTTGACAAGACCGACGCAATAAGAAGCTGGTGAGGAGACTACACCCAAATTGTGCAGTCTTCTCCAACGGTATTTTGTCTTTGTCCTAATGGTAATGGGGAGCTGTGGAAAGGTTTCAAAGGTAGCGAGACTAGTCCGGGAAGAACAGCTAGGGGGAGAGGAGAGCTTTCACTCTATAGAGATAGAAAGTTTAGCTTCTCAGAGAAATGAGACTAGAAGATGGAGTGGAAATGGAGAGGATGGTATTTAAGGAGCAGGGCTCAGTCGTCAGTGCTGAATAAGAAGAACAGCTGAAGACGTCCCCTGGCCTCAGCACCTAGAGGGCTTCTGGTAACCGCATGGGACGGTTTCACTATGGAAGTGAGTTAGGATACACACACCTGGGCAGGTAGACATCACTCTCTCTAGCTCTTAGGAGGAAAGAGGCAGGGTGGACCGAAACCTGGGAAAACCTGTACATTTTGTAATACCCAAGGGTACTTTCAGCCACCAGAGAGGTTGGTTCAAGAAGGTGAATGGGGATATTTGAATTTAATCCCCTCACCCAGGCCTGCCCTACACCAAAACAGTCAAGTGATCAAGTATGTAGTTTATTTGATCAAAATGATTGCTCTGTCAAAGCTCTTGTCAGTTGACCCTAGAAGATAGATGATGATTTTATTGTATCAAGTGTCTCTGGAAGAACGTCTCATGTGTAATTTTCCTTCATTTTATATATGGGCATCCTTGGTACCCAGATTATATAAGTTTTTTTTATTTGTATTTGTTTTATTAATTTTTCTTACTTATACATGTGTATATTAGGTTTCCACTTTTGCCTTTACAGAATTAAAAAGGCTAAATTTAATGACAATAACAATATTTAACATAAGGACTGAGAACAAAAACCTCATAAAGAACGAATGAAGACAAATACATTTGTAAAAGAAATCAGACAATTGCTGCAACAAAATATTAAGCAATAATAATAGTAATAATACAAAAAAAGTAACATTCACATTGTCAGATAGAAGTATGTCTATTATAGAATACTTTGATCAGTTAACTTCTTCACAAGGTCACAGTTAAAATGTGGCTTTTCATAGTTTAGAGATTTTATTTGATATTTCCACTGGTCATCCAGATTTTATTTCAAGAATTTTGTACATTTTAACTGAATAAAATAATGGAACATATCAAATGCCCCCCTCCTTATCAAGTGGTGCATGATAATTTAATTTTCATGACATGTTACGTCTCAGTGAACATTGTTGGAGCTTCAAGGATGGGCCCTGATACTGTACTTTATGAACCTTGATTAATTTTACATGGTTTAGTCCTGTCTACATGGGCTCAAAGCTTCTTTCCTTCTCCTGTATTATTTAGTTTATGAGCCCTTTTTTACAAATTGCAGTTTTGGTCTCAGTCACTTTTGGAAACTATACAGTCACTTATGGAAACACATATAGTCTTTAGACTTAGCTATTGATTGTCATTTGAATCACTTATTTTATGCAGAAACCTACAGGGATAACATCAAGTTATTGCGGCTGTATTGACAGTTACAATCTTCATCTACCCTGAGTCTTGTTAATGGGCTAAGCCTGGCCCCCACAGTTGCTATTGCTCTTTAGAGCCAGCAGCTTGGCACCACCTTGCGGTTCAAGGTTGGTAGGAGTGTTTGTAACAGATCAGGCAATTTGAGTAGATTGGAGAGGTATCTAAGTGTATTTATTTCCACTTGCCTACTCTGCAACTAACAGTGATGGTTCACAACCACTTTGAATGGCCTGAGTCCATGTGCTCCTGCATCTGTTCTACTGGAGTTTTAGAAAGGTACTCCTGTATGCTGTTGGTATGACGATGTTGTCACGTGATGGGGTGCCTCAGGAGGTGACCATCAGGAGCAGTAGCCCAAGATCAGACATCATCACATCTTCTAGGTTCCATGTTTGATATAGAGCCATCACTTATACAATGCAGAAGTACATTGCCCTGCTGATTAGTTTGGAAGTCATAAGGGTACTATGCCAAAATTTTTTTAGATAAAATTCATATAACAAAGTTAACTTTTAGGGCAGCCTGTGGCTCAGCCAGTAGTGTGCCAGCTCCATATACCAGGGGTGGCAAGTTCGAACCCAGCCCTGGCCAAACTGCAACAAAAATTAGCCAGGCATTGTGGCAAGTGCCTATAGTCCCAGCTACTCGGGAAGCTGAGGCAAGAGAATCGCCTAAGCCAAAAAGCTGGAGTTTGCCATGAGCTGTGATGTCACGGTACTCTACCAAGGGTGACAAAGTACAACTCTGTCTCTAAAAACAAAAAAAATTAACTTTTAAAGTATGTAATTCAGTAGTGAGGCTAAATCAGGAGGCTGAAGCCATGGCACTCTAGCCCAAGCCACAGAGCAAGACTGTGTCCCCCCACCAAAATAAATTGAAATGGAAAGTTTTAAAAGATTGATTGACTGATTGGCAGGGGCAGGGTCTCACTATGTTTCCCAGCCTGGTCTTGAACTCCTGGGCCCACAGGATCCACTGCCCCAGGCCCCTAAAGTGCTGGGATTATAGGTGTGAGCCATAGCACCTGGCCTAAAATATATATTTATGTATTTTTTAATTAGCAATAATAAACCTGTTACATAGTTACTTTACCTTTTTGCAAATACTACTTTTTTTTTTTTTTTTTTTTTTTTAGAAACAGAGCCTCACTTTGTCGCCCTCGGTAGAGTGTTGTGGTATCACAGCTCACAGCAACCTCCAGCTCTTGGGCTTAGGCAATTCTCTTGCCTTAGCCTCCTGAGTAGCTGGTGCCCACCACAATGCCTGGCTATTTTTTTTGTTGTTGCAGTTTAGCTGGGGACGGGTTTGAACCCGCCACCCTCGGTATATGCAGTCGGTGCCCTACTCACTGAGCCACAGGCATCACCTAAATACTATATTCTTAGTGTCTGGCTTTATGAAAAGTAGCCTTCCAGATCCTCTGTGTCAGTCTATTGTAACAACACCAATCACACAGCCTTAGAGGCCTCTGCTGTGAGGGCAAGAGAAAGGCAGGTCCAGCTTAGAGTTCTTATGAGGACAGTTTCCATATCATGGAGTCCCTGAAAGGTCTTAGGACCAGGACCCTCAGTGTACACTGGGGTGCTGCATATCTGGACTGCATTATCTTGTTCTCCTGCTGAATTCTATTTTGATATTTTGGCATAAGCGTGGTTTTGGATAGCCTTAGGAAGAAACTCCGGGAAGCTGCTCTGCTGTATGCTGGAGAGGAATAGGTCTGTGCAGAGGGGAAATTGTACTTGATCCCTTTCTTGAGCAGCAGGGCCATTTCCATGTGGGTGTAGGATGGGAGCTGTGATGCTTCTGAGACACCGGTAGCTTTCCCCAGCTAGTCATATTTTCTTTTCTGTGACAGCTGGGAAGCTTGGAGCCAGGTTTTCAGCTCCCTGTCAGCTTTGGTGTGTGCTCCGCACGTCTGTAAGCTGATCATACCCTTGGCTTTCTTCTTTTCCTTTCCTCCTCTCAGTTTCTTCACCTGCATTTGTTGTCTATTTATGTATTTCTGCAAGATATATTATGATTCTGTGTTTTTATAAATTCTCATCTTTATTTGTATGAGATTGAGTTACAAATCCTAAGTAAAAAATTTCCCTTTATCAGATTATTTTCTAAAACCTTTGTGTAAAAACATTAGCATCTAGTAGATTATAGTCTCTTCGGATTTACAGAAATTAGTGAATCACTTTCTTTTCCAGTGTTGCTTTCATGGAATCACCTTAGCTAAGTGGAAACTTAACTATCCTATATCTGGAAGTATTAAGATGTTATTTTGTTCCATTATACACTATATATAGTATAGTTAGTCGGCAGTTTTGTTATTTATTACCTACCCAAAGCCTCTGGCCTATTTTTCATTTTATTTCTGTCTCTTGTACACAGATACTCTTGTTAGTGTTATTATTGTGGAGTCATAGCAGGCTTTGTGAAACTTCCGTATATTTAACACTATTCTTAGTTATATGACTATACTTTCATCAACGTGGTTCTGCTGATTTAAAACTGGGAAAAATTTAATAATGTTTCTAGATCACACAGCATCCTTCTAGTCACTGGAGCCTGAACTTGAAGCTGAAGAAGACCCTACAGAGAAGCCCCCAGTGGTGACATGAGGGGCTTGTCTTTGTTTCATCACAGGGCTGATCTGTGTTACAAAGAAGGAGTACTGAGATTTTTAGGAACGAGTACTGTCATACTTCATGCAAAGTAAACTGGGTAGAGATCAAACTATATTTTGTATAAAATAGTCTCATAATTTTTTGAAGTATGTAATGCGTATCTGTTGCTATTAGATACTGTCATTTCAATTTTCAGAAGACTGGGCAGACTATTTAACTGATAAAGAACAAGGCTTTGTCTTCTGTGATTCTGAAGTGACACTGAGTCCCTACCTACATCTCTACCTAGAAAACTAAGTCCAGTTGAGATGTAGGTATTGGGGATAGAGGTCGAGACAGACCTGAGAGGGGCTTCCCTGGGCAGAGGTGGAGACGGACCCCAGAGGGGCTTCACTGGCTTTCCTGCTTTTTTTGCACCCCAAAGCATAAGCTCAAATCATCTCAGAAGGACAAGGTCCGCCAGTTCATGGCATGTACTCAGGCTGGCGAAAGAACTGCTATCTACTGCTTAACACAGAATGAGTGGAAACTAGATGAGGCCACGGACAGCTTCTTCCAAAACCCAGACTCGTTCCACAGGGAATCAACACGGAACATGGTAGACAAGAAGAAGCTGGAGCAGCTGTACAGCAGATACAAAGGTAAGAGGTGGCACAGGAAGCCAGGCGGACACGCTTGTCTCTAACAGCCAGAGTAAATGGTGCGCTAGTTTGTGGTGCCTCGGATGAAAGGGATCCCAGCTGCTGTTCCCTCTGTTCCTGAGACCCAGCTGCAGAGTCTGCTGTCTCCAGTGTAAATGAGACTGACTGAGCACAGGTGGGAGATTGGGAAGAGGCGGCCACAGGTTGATCAGAAGCACACCCCACCCACTGCTCTGCCCAGAGTTTGACATGTGACCAGCTGGTCCCAGGGGAGTCACAGCTTCATGGTGGTGACCTCTGTCCTGAAGCGATTTCCTAAGCACTTCTAATAGGCTGAAATACTTGTGGCAAGAAGGTTGTTTAAGAATAATGCCAAACCATCGAAACGATTCTAAAGTTGGGGCAAACATCAGCATTTTTCTCACTCAGTGTGCTAGTGTTTTAGCACCAAAACAACTTCAGTTGGTAGATAAGCTTTGGGAAAAGCTCTTGGCAAAGAAATCTTTATTTTGCAGGCTGGGGACAGTTGTTTTTATTACCATCAGTACTTAGTTTGGAGCTTTTTTAGCTCAGTCTGTCTGCTGTACACCTCTGTCAGTCATGAATGCTTGTGCCTCGTATGTTATAAAAATGAATAGCCCGTAGGCCTCAAATTAAAATATGCAACAGTATTGTGTATGAAATTTACCAATGTTAGTAGACTGAAGTGAATAAGAGAATAAATGTTAAACTTTTAGGGTCTTTGTCCCATAAATTCTGACTGAGGTGGTTTTCTCTTTAATGTAAGAGAATATAGTTGGAAGGATGTCTGTAGTTTCATTCATTTAACTTATATAATTTTTCTTGGGTAAAAGTATACACATAAATAATGTAGTATTAGTACTTAAATGACCAAAGTTAAATTTTTCAGGACACCCAATCTTTATTTGAGCAAAGAAGCTACAGGTTTTCTCTTTGTACCTTCTCTAAACCAACAGAACTCACACACACCATGATGTGTGATGATGGACATGACCTGGAATACCAGACTCAGCTTTGGGAAGTCTTGCTGGGATACTTTTGATAGATTTCACTGTTTGATTTTCTATAGATAAATGCTAAGTTCTTTAACTTTATTTATAAACTAGAAGTAGGAGGTAGGGAGCCTGGATTTCTAAGCTGTTAAATGTGAATGCTTAAAATGATTTTCCAAAATAATTACTGTCTAGTAGCACTGGGACTAGCAAATGAAATTATTTAAAAAGAAAAATTCATTCCTTTATTTTGGCAGAGTTGTATGAAACTCAAAGCACTATAAAAAACTTAGCAGGCCAGGCACAGTGACTCACGCCTGTAATCCTAGCACTCTGAGAGGCTGAGCTCACAGGTTTAAGACCGCCTGAGCAAGAGCGAGGCCCCCATCTCTAAAAATAGCCAGATGTTGTGGTGGGCACCTGTAGTCCCAGCTACTCCGGAGGCTGAGGCAACAGAATCACTTGGGCCCAAGAGTTTGAGGTTACTGTGGGCTATGATGTCAGAGCACTCTACTGAGACCAACAAAGTGAGACTCTGTCTCAAAAAAAAAAAAAAAACTTATCATACAGTCTCTTTTATAGCAGTTTGCCTTTCTATAAGCTTGAATCTTTATTTTATTTTAAGGAAGTTAAATTCTTAGTAATCAAGTCTTCTCAAAGAAATTTCAATGATTTTTCCACCCTAAAACCCAGAAACCTAGATTTTAAAAATAGGACTGTTTTTCAGATAAAGTGTTATGTATTTATTTGCTAGTCCTTTCATATATAGTAGAAAATTGCTGACCTGTAGCTCAATCAGCTAAGGTGCCAGCCACATACACCAGAGCTGGGGTTCAAATCCAGGCCGGGCCTGCCAAACAACAATGACAACTACAACCAAAAAAAAAAAAAAAAAAATAGCCGGGCATTGTGGCGGGCGCCTGTAGTCCCAGCTACTTGGGAGGCCCATGTAAGAAAACCACTTAAGCCCAGGAATTGGAGGTTGCTGTGAGCTGTGATGTCACAGCTCTCTCTACCCAGGGTGATAGCTTGAGGCTCTGTCTCAAAAAAAAAGAAAGAAAATTGAAATCATTGATCAATACATTTGAAACACTCCTCTGAATGGTGTGGTAGAATAATTTGAGTCTAGCTGCTTACATTATGATTACTTTTCGAAACAGTATAACTTCTTTTTCCCTAATTTTAATTACAGACCCACAAGATGAAAACAAAATTGGAATTGATGGAATCCAACAGTTTTGTGATGATTTAAGCCTGGACCCTGCCAGTATCAGCGTTTTGGTCATAGCATGGAAATTCAGGGCAGCAACTCAATGCGAATTTAGCAAAAAGGAATTTGTAGATGGCATGACAGAGCTTGGGTAAGTAAATTGCTATCAGTTTAAATTTGTCACAAAGAAAGATACTTTCAACATTACTTATTTTTCAGCAACCTAGTAATATTAATTTCATATCTCTTTATTTTCTTCATATATCTTTCAGATTTCTTAGGCATCTGTACTATTAAGCCTTTGACTTCCTTTCACATTCCATCTTAAAGTTTTTTTTCATTTCACATTTTAATTTTTATTCATATTAATCTCTTAAGTAACTCATTTTCTTCTTTTTAATTTTTTTCTTCCAATTTTGAATTCACAGTAAATACCAGATTTTTTTCAGCCATTCAAATCATTTCATAATACTGTATGCTAAATGTAGGATTTGTTGCATTACTGTATTAAGCATTAATAAAAGTGTCATTTTGGTTTTTGCTTGTAACATTTCTCTATTTTACCTACAGGGTTGGGATAAAAGCTGCATTAATAACTTAAGATATTTCTCATTTGTCAGATAAGTCATAAAAGTGAAGGAAAGCACCTTCTGCAGCTGTCCTATAGTCACTAAGCTCACTGAGCCACGCCAGGCCCTGCACAGTGACGTGCCAGTCAGCAGCAGAACACACATGTGACAGTGGTCCCATAAGGTTATAATGGACTTAAACATTCCTGTCACCTAGTAACATCACAGCTGTCACTACATCATGGTACCACGCATTACTCATGGATGCTGGTGTCACCAGATCTGGGCTGCCAGTCCCATAAAGTCTAGCACATACAGCTACACATGGTACATAATACTTGATAATAAATGACTATGGTACCAGTTTATGTTTGTATTACACTCTACTTTTAACCTTATTGTAGAATGTACACTTCCTACTATATAAAAAAATGTTAATGGTAAAACAACACCAGGCAGTTCCTCCAGGAGGTGTCCAGGAGAAGGCCCTGTTATCACAAGAGATGGCAGCTTCGTGCGTGTCGTTGCCCCTGAAGACCTTCCAGTGGGACAAGATGTGCAGGTGGAAAGCAGTGATAGTGATAATCCTCATCCTGTGTAGGCCTAGGCTGTGTGCATGTTTGTTTATGTCATAATTTTTAATGAACAAGTTCAAAAAATAAAAATATTTTAAAATAAAAAAGTGTATAGAATAAGAGAGAAAGAAAAAATATTTGTATAGCCAATATGTTTGTGTTTTAAGCTAGATGTTATTACAAATGAGTTTTTAAAACTAAGAATTTAAAAAATAAAAAACTGCAGTAAGCTAAGGTTAATTTATTATTGAAGAAAGAAAAATGTTTTTTAATAGATTTAGTGTAGCCTAAGTGTACAGTGTTTATGAAGTCTACAGTGACGTCCTCGGCCTTCACACTCATTACCACTCACTCACAGACTCACCAGGGCAACTTGTAGTCCTCCCAGCTCCGTGTGTGATAAGTGCCTTATGCAGAAGTGCCTTTTCTATCATTTCTACCCTATTTCTACTGTACCTTTGTATGTTTAGATGTACAGTGTTTACGATTGTGTCACATTTGCCCACAATATTCAGTGTGGTTACCTGCCGTACAGATTCACAGCCTGGGAACCATAGGCTACGTAGGGCCCAGGTGTGTAGCAGGCTGTGTCATTTGGGTTTGTGTAAGTTCACGCTAATGTTCACAGAGTACAAAATCGCAGAACAATGTGTTTATCAGGATGCATCCCCCCCCCCCTTAAGCAATGCATGACTATATTTCATGCAGTGGTATAAAAGCCAATGTGTTCTACTTGCTGTTATTTCTGACTTACTGTAATTTCTGATGTTTCAGTCTTGAAAATTTAGGATAGCATATTTTTACCTGCTGAAGAGAACATAAATCCTTACAGTAAACATATCCTTAAGCCAGTTACTTGTAGCAACCAAGGGAAAAGAAAAATGGCACTTATTTTTTACACTTAACTAATGAATCTGTATTTATCAGCCTTGTCTCTTTAAATGATAAACTTTATAAGATTATCTCTAATACAGATGCCTCTCAACTTGTGATAGGTTTACATCTTTGCATTTTATTTTAAGTGCTACCAAAATGAACACATGACATTACATCCTGATAAACCTGTCATAAATTGAAAATGCATTTAATACCCCAATAAGCCCACTGTAAAGTTGAAAAACCAGAAGTCAAATCTTTATAAATTGGGGGCTGCCTGTAATATCTTCCCATATTCCTGGTGGCTTTGTAGAACCAAACCAGTAATGTATCATTATGACAATGATAATAGCATATTTCATTGTGTTCTTTTTACTTAGGAAAGCCTAGATGAATACGTTATCCCTTCTGCTAAAATCTCCCCCAAATTGGAAATTGTGGAAATGAGTGTTTCTTATGAAACACTTACTGGTATTTCTTAGTCATTATCCAAAAGCTCAAGGAACGTTTTTAAATTCCTGTCTATTATCCTATTGTGTCATAATGTATTTTAAGGATTTTGAATTTGAATCTTCCCAAAATATATTAGATAATTTTGTGTCCTCTTATCTAGAGTATGCAGAATGTGACCTAAGGTAACAAGTTTACCGTAGATAATAATACTACTGTTCACATCTCACAGGGCAGCTAACAGTGAAAGCATTTTGTAAATATTCAAGTTCCATATTAAAGTGTTTAGTACAGATGCTTGCTAAAGTATTAAAGTAACATTAACACTTTACTTGACTATCATGTGGAGCTAACACTAGTGCTTAGTAATATTTAAACTAACTGCTGAGTGCTACTTAAAAAATACTTTTGCTTTTGTGTCTGTTTTTATTTTCCTCACACTCTTCTGGCCATTAACTCTCTTGACTAAGATTAGAAAACGTGGTTTTAATTAATACTATATCATTTCATTGGAAGGCTTGAGGATTTTTAAATATGGTAAAATTTCTGAGCATGGTGTTTAAAAGTGGTAGAGCAGGTAATTTGGATCAATTGTACTATAGGAAAACTAGAAAAACTGGATACATTTTTAAAAGACCCAAAAGAGGTGAGCCCGGGAAGCATTTGCCAATTCTTTTGACAGCCTTTTATAGGCAGAGGACTGCCAGGTCTCCAGGGTGGGGGACACTTCAGTTTGGAATGGGACAGCCTGTACTTTGGGAGTAAGGGTGAACTGGAAGTGCTCACGGGAAATGCCCCTAGCTAGGTCATCTGGGTGGCCTGGAAGACATCAGTCCCTGAAATAGGCAGTCCCACATTTTTGGTGCCCGCAGGGCCTGGCAGGGTAATAGAATGCTGCTTGGGAGAGGCTCCTTACAAGTGCTTATTTTCTAATGCGGTGTTTGACACAAAGTCAGAAATAAGCAGGCCTACGAGGAGACAGAATCACGTGAAAAGAGCCAGCAGAAAACACAACTGATGGAAATGAGCCCTGAGAGTTCCAGAGAGTAGAATGTTGGGATAGACTAAAATAACTTGGTCACTTTGTTCAGATAAGTGACCGAAAAGTTGCCAGAGAACTATGAAACAGAGTAACAAAGCAGGAAGACTTGTGCTGCCTGTTTTTAAAACTTTCTGTAAGGCTGTAATAATCAGGACAGTTGGCTTGAGGAGAGACAAATCCACCGGTGGAATACAACAGGGAATCCAGTCAAGGCATTTCAGTGGAAGAAGGGGGAAGAAGTCTTTTCAACAAATGATACAGAAATAACTGGATAAACATTTAAAAAAAGAACCTCAATCTCTGTATTGCACATAAAAATCAACTTAAGCTAGATTGGAGAGTTAGACAAATTTAAAATCATAAAGCTTTTAGATAAAATATAGAATAACTTTTTTTTTTTTTTGAGACAGAGCCTCAAGCTGTCACCCTGGGTAGAGTACTGTGACATCACAGCTCACAGCAATCTCCAACTCCTAGGCTCAAGCGATTCTTCTGCCTCTGCCTCCCAAGTAGCTGGGACTACAGGCACCAGCCATAGCACCCCACTCTTTTTTGGTTGTAGCTGTCATTGTTGTTTGGTGAGCCCAGGCTGGATTCAAACCCACCAGCTCTGGTATATGTGGTTGGCACCTTAGCTGCTTGAGCCACAGGTGCCAAGCCTAGAATATCTTTTTGACCTTGGGTTAATCAACACTTCTTTAGAGAAAATGTACAAAGCACAAATTATAAAGGGAAAAGTTGCCAGATTAGACTTCACCAAAATTAAAAACTTGTTTGTCAAAAGTTACTGTTCAGAAAATGAAAAAGGCAAAATGCAATGGGAGAAAATATTTTCTATCAAAATATAAGAATATATAATTTTTTTTCTTTTCTAGAGACAATCTCACTTTACCGCCCTCGGTAGAGAGGCATGGCATCACAGCTCACAACAACCTCCAACACCTGGGCTTAGGCAATTCTCTTGCCTCAGCCTCCCGAGTAGCTGGGACTACAGGTACCCAGCTATTTTTTTGTTGTTGCATTGTGGCCGGGGCCAGGTTTGAACCCGCCACCTTCTGTATATGGGGCCGGTGCCCTACCCACTGAGCCACAGGCACCGTCCAAGAATATATAATTTCTAAATAGAATAGAATAAAAATTTTTAAATTAAAATAATGCAAGGAAAATTAAGTTAGGCAGTACAAATACACATATGGTAAAATGCAAGATGTAAACCCAGATACGTCAGTAGTTAAGTATGTTAACTGTAAGCAAATTCAATATTACATAGATTGTTTAAAAAATCAACTGTGCATATTGTTTAAAATGCACCTAAAACATAAGGGCACAAAAGTTTGAAAGGACAAGAGTTATATAACATACAAACATTAACTCAAAAAAGCTGGTATGGCTACACTGACATTAAAATAAGCTTTAAAGCATAAAGCAACTCTACAGATAACGAAGGATATTTCATAATGATAAAAAGTTTATTTCGGCTCGGCGCCTATGGCTCAGTTGGCTAAGGCGCCAGCCACGTACACCTAAGGTGGCGGGTTCGAATCCCCAGCCCGGGCCCACCAAACAACAATGATGGCTGCAACCAAAAAATGGCCAGGTGTTGTGGCGGGCGCCTGTGGTCCCAGCTACTTGGGAGGCGGAGG